>VZZY01008886.1:25270-43771 GCA_013400335.1 Eurystomus gularis | reverse complement strand
TTTTTTTTTTTTTCTTTCCACTTGAACACTCTGTAAGTGTCTGTCAAAGTACTCTTGTCGTCCTGCAGACAGGGACTGTTACAGGGACTGAGCCTATCCTTGCAACGAAGCCCAACCAATTCAGTGTTTTCTTGCATGATAGAGGCATGACCTAAGCCTTATGCACTGAAGTGCGAGAGGTGTCCACTTGCCAGGCTGGGGGAGGCTCTGCGGGGACATTTGGAGGGCTTTCAAAAGCAGTTTCTGGCCACATTAGCCTCTGGTAGTGCCCAAGCTAAGGGCAATCACTCCTGCAATTAATTCAGGTGCTGTTGTGTGGGGATGCAGGTGCCCGGCTTCTGTCTCCCATGAATGAACTTGGGTACAAGGCTCTGTAAGTGGTGTATATGTAAGTGTTCCTCTGAGCCGGCTGGCAGATGAAGGTGGAGAAGTGACTGTAAACACACCGGGCTCAGTTCTCTTTCCTCTCCATGTATTTGTCCTACAGACAATTCCTCTTTGCATTTGTGAGCCACAATGTCTTTTTTTGTCTTTTTTTTTAGCCTATGTAATCATTGGAATCTCCTCCAGGAAAAGACAAAAAAACCCAGGATGGATTTATCAAAACCTTTGCCCATAAAAACAACTGCAAGATTTGCTCTGAATGGACCCAGTAGGTTTTAAACCATTTTGTAACCACTAGCAGCTACGGACCCATAATGTCAATCTCATTTGTCATGGGTGCAGGAGGGAAAAAATGTCCATTACCAATGATTTGTTTATGATTCCACAGAGAATACAATACAGGATGAAAAAAAAAAAGGAGGGGGGGGAAGGGGGAGGAGACAGTAAGGTCTTTCCATTTACTGAATAGCTTGAGATATTTGGGTTTGAACAGCTTGAGATACTTGGTTTTGAACAAAATGTAATTGGCCATTGGTATGCAGCAGCAGAACTATGAAGCAAAGAGAAGACAAGACAGAGGTAGGGGGGTGGGGGTTTACATAAAAAGAACGTGCTGGGGCAGAAAGGAGACTGTAACAAACTTTGAAGGCTGAAGATCTTATTAATAATTAGTAAAATGGCATCATCTGTAGGCCTTTATTGGCTATGGTGTGCCAAAATAATCAGACTCCAAGCCCCATTAACCTTATACCTGCAGCTTCCGGTTGTATTCATGGTATGGGACACAATAAAATGGATATATCTATAGCTATATCTGTATTTATTTATATATCTATATCAATATTTATAACCATAACTGTATCTATCTATACGTACAGCTGTATATATACCTACCTCTATCTCCATATCTATCTTTATCTCCCTATCTGTATCAATGTCTATCTATCTTTATCTACTTTGGGGCCATGAATTTTATTTCAAACTTCACAGACGGCAAACAGAAAATGGCTGCCTGAAGGACAGCACAGAAATTTAGAGGGTAAAACATGTGACAAAAAGAGAAAAAGGAAAGATTATGCATCCCTGCATTGTCCTCTTCAAAATCAGCTTTTAAATGATTGTTTATGACCAAAGTTGGCCTGTGTCCCACTGCCCCTGGGTTCGGTGAAAGCTCCTGGTTTTCCCTATGTAACGTATGAATTTAACCTGAAGGGCAAAATTATCATTTGACCCGTGAGAGTGTAAGCCCCAAAGATCATCAATTCCCTTAAACTGGCGGCCCAGCCACTCATTTAATGCCTCCCCGTCAGCTTGAAATAAGACTTACAGTTTGATAGGTCAAAGTGAAAAGGGAAGGGTGGGGGAAAAAAAAAAAAAAAAAAAAAAAAACAGACTGATTGCCATAACAAAAAAATTTAAAAAAAAAAAAAAAAAAAAAAGGAAACACTCCTCAGTGAAAGCATTGTCAAAATATATATACGGGGAGGAGCAATTTTACAACCTCCCGTAACCCAGTGGTCCTGAGGTATTGCCTTTCACCGTCTACCCAGGAACAGGCCTCCAAGAGGTTGTAAAAACACCATCTATTATTCCCAGAGACTGAGGCGTCGTCTGGAGGGGCTTTCTTCTACTGAGAAGCTTTGCTCTTGGCACGGGCACTGAGATGTTGTGCGAGCAGGGTGGAGGAGAAGAGGGTGCTCATCTCCCTCCAGCTTCCCGCCCCAGGGTCCCTGAAGAGCCCTCCAGCCCTTGCAGGGTGCCGACACGGTGTTTTGTGTATGAATCTGCAGGGGCCCTCACTTCTGCCTGCATCCCTGTAATGCAGGCAGGGATGGAGCAAATGATGGATTTGGATGTAACGTGTACCCCAGGCTCTCTCTCATCCCCTCTCCAAGCAAATCATCTTTGTGAGACTTCTTTGTCCTTGCCCCTTGTGCCTGGCTGCTCTTTGGCCACTAGTTTTCTCCCCATTTCTTAATGGGAAGAAGCACCTCAGCACTGAATTTCCTAAGGTTTTTTCCCTTTCTTTCCTCTGTACTAGTGATTTCTTTCCTGATTTTCTTTTTTTCCTTTCTTTCTCTCTCTTTTTTTTTTTTCTTTTTTTTCCCTGCACTACCTGGCTGCGATAATCAGAGCAAGGGAAATAATTTGCTTACAAAGCTTGTTGAAGAAACTCTTGGAGGCTGCAATACCAACCAGCATGGTTAAATAGATGAAAATAAACAAAAAACAGTGAGGACACCAGCTCTGGAAACCAAAACAGATCACATAGATCCCCCAAAAGACAGAACAATAGAAACCCATCTTAGAGGAAGTTTTCTCTGCCAAAGACCCCAGGGAAATGGTGGACCAGTGGGTCCTCCAGAAACCTGACAAGAGCAAGGTTGCTCTGGCACCCTCACTTTCCTCCTGTCTCCAAGGCTGTAGTCCTTCTCCTCCACCTCAAGAGCTGCAGGATGCTACAAGTTTTCACAGCCACAAGGCTCACATTTCTGTGTTTTTTGTTCTTTTTTTTAAATCCAACACCATACACATAGTAAGGTGCTTCGATGCAGCATATTGGCTCCGGGCCAGGGCCAAAATTTGGACACATGCTCTCACCTGTACTCCCTGTGTTCTATGTTTGGGCCACACTTCAGGTTCATCTTTACGGGTGTATATTGCCCTCAGTAGGATCCCTTAGGTCCAGGTGTGTGCATATTCATCATACCATCCACTCTGCTCAGTGTCTCCATTTTAATCTGTTTACTCTCAACAACATGAGACACAACTCTGAACAGTCTTCTGGAAAAAGCAAAGCATACCTGTCATGGGTGGCAGCCCATTTCACACCTCCCACTTGGTCCCCCTTCCCCTTTTACTTTCCAAAAATGTCCAGCCAGCCACATTAAGGGTGACAACCCTCCTACAGACGTCTCTTCTCATCCTAGTTGTGAGTTGAGAGTTTTTATCACCAAGTTAGGATCTCAGCTGAAGGATGGGGGCCCACCAAGTGTACCTGGGCCAGCTCAGAAATGTGATGGAAACTGATGGCACTTGTCATTTGTTCTGTTTTTTTGCTTGTGTTCAGGTGCCTCCTGCAGCACCGGTGTCCTCAGACCCCTGATCTCTGGGGTGGATTAAGCCAGGTGGCCTCAGAGAGACCTTGGGGTGGAGGTGGGGGAATAGCGGGGACCTGCCTCCTGTGAGCCCTGTTTACACAGTAATGAACACCTCTTTGCTGTATCTATTGTAACAAGTATTACATTATCAAATGAGGCCTCGGTGGTCTACCAGGCACTCAAGTGTGACTAAGCATCCAGCCTCTTGCTACAAGAGATGAGTTAAATTTACAGCCTGTCCTCCCTGACCACAGCCAGGGCCTTGGGACAAAAAAGCAGCTGGTCCTCCCTGGAGTACAGGGCACTTGTTATTGTTCACCCTGATCAATGGCCAGAGGCCCCTGGGCAGAACAAAGCCCAGCACTGTCTCTTGAGCAGTACCCCAGCCACACAGCACCTATTTAACTGCAGGTCTAACACCAAGGAAGGGGAGGGATGGGGAAAGGAGCCTGGGATATGAAGGCTGTCAAAGGCCCTGGTATCAGAGAGAGCCATCCTTCTGGCGTTCCCCCCAGACTCCTTTTCAGTGACTGGTTTGTTGCCACTTTTTCAAGATGGGGAGAAAAAGGGTGCAGGATAAAAAAAAAAATCCTCTGAACTCATACTTTTTCCAAAGTGCCAGCGATCTGGATGCAACGATATGGAGCAGGGCTGCAACAAGGTGCGCGAACCACATGACGGGATCACTTTCCCTTTTCCCCTTTCCTGAGGAAGTAAAGGAGACTGTCCCATGAAGACCACGGCTGGAGGAGATGAAGTGATGCCCTTCCTTTCCCTTTATGACACATCTCTTAAGATGCTGCATCTCACACATTCTGTAAGGTGCTCAATACACAGCTCCAGCAAATTCATTGCCTCCGCTCTGCACAGAGGCTGTATCCAGCATGAAATTATTTCATCACAGCTCCTTAATTTATTTGTTTAGGCAGCAATTTTTGTCTTCTTGTTGTCTGAAGATCACAACGTTACCCAGCACTTTTCTTGTGCCCTTTAATTCTAATTTCTTCTCCACTATCAATTCTAAATTTGACCTCTACTGCATGTGGTCAACTCTGACAAAAGAGATTCACAAAGTTTGATCAACTAATAGATTTATCAATACGTTCAGTATCTTTACCATTCAAGTGGGATATAAAGACAGGAGCCAACGGGCTCTTTGTGAGCTCTCTGCACCAACTTTGATTTCCTATAACAAATGATCACATAAAACCACCTAGAGAGCTTTTTCCTGAAGTTCTCTGTATATCAGGTAGTATCTACAGCCAGTTGAGGCATCACAAGCAGAGTTCCCTCAACACACAAACTCAAGAACAGTGATTTCCTCACACTAACCTTTACAAAACACTCAGTTCCAAGCCATTTCAAAACCAGTAGAGGATAACTGCTGAGTTAAAATTTAGAATTCATTAGTACATCTGACAATCCTTCTTTCTCCAGCTCCTCCTATGTAGTCCAGATCTATGAGGCCATGGTGACTGGGAACCATTCCCAGAAACTAAAACAAATCAAACAGGGAAAACCAACCAAACAAATGACCTGGGATAGTTGAAACATAATATAATTTGTCTCAAGGAACTCTTTCTGTTCCCTAAAATAATTAAATCCCATGGCATAGAAACCCTTTCCAGTGTAATTTTCCAGCTTGAACCATAGTGAATGACGCATGGGGAGCAAACCAAAAGAATAACAGAGCATGCTAAGCATACAAGGTCCAGGCATCTACCCATGCATCCCAGAAAAAAATAAGAACAGAAGAAACCTCCTCAAAGGAAACCAAAAATGCCTAATACAATGAAAAGACAGAATTTTATGAGTCCAATTACAGAACTGTGGAGGTAAATGCAGACATGACACCAATTTCTGAACACAAAAAGTCCTGTCTGACAGTAAAACCCATCTGTTCACTGATGTACACTGCAGTGTACAGCCTTTTCCGGGTTGTCCACTGGTTAAGCAGTTTGGTAAAGTACTGTCATGTTTTCATTCTACCCAGGAACTTCTTCCATAACTGTTGGGATTTAGGGTCAGTCTGCTAGATCTACAACAGATGCTCTCTGTTAACCCCTCTTTCCCCTCAAAAAAGGGGAAGAAAAAGAGGATTAGGGAGAGAGACTTAGGGATTGGGAAAGAAAACTGGAACAGCTTTAATGAGAATAATAGTAACAAAATGGAATTTATCCAGATACATGCAAAACCAGTATCGAATCCAATCCCCCTGGTGGCAATTATGTCACCATCACCACTGATGCTGTGGAGCAGGCACTGAGCAAGTCCTACACTGGGCTCAGAAGCCGATGGGAACCAGATTCAGGATGCAGGTTCCAGAAATGGATTCAGCAACACACGGATCAATCAGAACCAACAGAGCCTTCCTCAGATGTCGGCCACTGAAAAAGAGGCTTGACTCTTGTGACCCCTCAGCTTTACACTGAACATGCCACACACGCTGGTCAGTTCAGGGTCTCCTGTCTTGGTCGCTCCTCCCATAGGTGCGGCCTTTTACTTTCTGCACCCACAATGTGGTGCCCAAGATGTAGCAGTGACCTTGGTCTGCACAGGAGCAAGTGTAAGCAAGAGCCTTTCTGCACACCCCAACCCTTGGTAGTAACTCTGAATGTGGGGTGTTATCACTGGGTCTGAATGTGATCCTGCTGTTAAAAGAGAAGCTACACCAGATATCTAATAGCACAGAGGGGTAATAGGATAGTAGTAGTAGTAGTAGTAATATCATTATCATTAATATAAATAGTACCATCATTGTGTATTGTGTTAGTTTCCTTTCCTTCCTTGACAAGATCACAAAATCACAAGCTTATTTATTGACGCTTACACTGGATCCAGCATACCAGGATGTGATCCTAACGGTCTCACACAAAGAGGAACCACAGATCTGTAAGTAGGGAAATACCTATCTAGAATAGGGAAATACTTTGCTGCTTGGGCCCATCTCAGAAACTCCTACGTTTAATTAGATGCCTTTAATATTTAATTGCATGTCCATCAGCACAGAAAGCAGGACTGGGATTGCTTTCCACTGAAGCGGCAGCCTCTTGCTGCTGATGAAACCCACCTACGGGCTGAGCATCTACCACTGGAGATGTTCTCAAGCAAGGACACATTTTGGGAAAGCAAGGATTGATTAACACGAGAGAAAGGATCAGAGCCTGGATCACTGAAGCTGTAGCTCAGTTCTTGACTCTGGAAATCTCTCTTTTCTGAAGGCGGGTGAGGCAGGCAAACTCACACAACCAAGGCCAATCTGGTCATGACTGCCCTATTAATGAGGAAAGCACAGGGCTCTTTTTAGACTTGCACCTCACAGAGGATTCTGCAGTAAAAACTTTCCTTCAGAGAAACCGTTTGCCTCCCAACCATGTGCCAAGTAAAGCACTTTCCAAGTCGGGCAGCCACGATACATGATCACCCACCTCCCTTCCTAGCTAATGGGGTGACACACAGCCTCCAGTGCCTACCAGAGGGCACCCAGCTTAGAAAACACCAATGTGTAAAAACGTCTGCAGACCGACTATGTGAATGACAATATACATTTTTAATTTGAATAATATGCAGTGTTTACCATAATTAGACAGCACATTAACATGATTAAACCGGCGCTGTGGATCAGAGTGGCAAGGCACCCGGCTCGAGCCTGAAGCCTTTTATTGCCGGGAGAAGCGTGTTGTGCCTGTCCATTGAGCGACTGCTCGCCCTGCCCTTTTGCAGCGTGAGTTTGAAGCTGTCATTGCAGGGGGCAAAATTTTCCTTGACAAGCAAACAAATCCATTAACATGTTAACAGGTTTTGCGTGCGCGTGTGGAAAATATCAAGCACGCCAACACAACAGCATGGTTAGGAGGGTACTATTTATTCTAAGAGACCAAAATCCTCAAGTTTTACTACGGGGGAGCTCGCGATGGGCTTTTACCTACCCTGAAAGGCAGGAAAGGAATTGATTTTCAACAGTGGTGAAAATAACAGAACTAGGAATCAGCAGAAATCACTGCTATTTATAGATGCTAGCTTGTTGATCTCTAACTTTAGCATCCGTCAAATGTCCGCAATTATATTGCTATGTATGATTGCTTTGTGTCTATCCTCCAAGTACTCCAAATCACAGTCTGCTCTCTTACTTGTCGCTGGGAGCTCTGCCATTGATTTTAATCAGGCCAGAACTTCACCCTTGTTTCAGCCAGCAGAAATCCTGGCACCAGACCCTTTCTCTGGAGCAAGCCAAACGTGATGCAAAGTGGAAATGATGGCAAATGGATATGTAGGCTTGCCCACACATTTAAAAGTGGGAGCATCCAGTTGTGGGTCTTTGGTGGAGTAGAGGGGGTTCTGCCGTGTGTATTTAATTCTGAGCGTTGGAGGAACGTGAACATGGATTGCTTCAGAAAGATAATAACTGGACATGTAGGAAAGAAAAAATAATAATCAAACATTAAGTACAAGTAGATGGTGATTCATAACCCCTTCACGTTCTTACTTCCACTTGCAATATTTTTTTTCCCCTATATATCAGACAAGCAGCCTTGCTTTTATTCACGAAGGAATTCAGCAACAAGAGCTATTCCAAAACACAGCAGCTGCAGAGCATTAAGGGTGCTCTAACCATGAAGGGGCATCTGGAACATCTCAAAATTAGTATTGCATCAGGCCACAGGCCACAGATATTTCTATACAATGGGCATACTTCAATTCATTCCAGCTTTAGCTGTGTTCCAGCAGTATGCCCAGTGCTTAAGACTGGGAAAGCCCTTGCACGCTGCACCCGTTTTGCGATGGTCAAGGAATGATTTTCAGCATATAATCTGCAAAGCAAAGCAGGGCAACCCACGACACAGCAGTAAGACCATATCTTTTACAAATGCTTTGCTTACGACATGAGTGCCTTAAGTCAATAAAACGTCCTTCCGAGCAAGGCGCAATAAAAACTTGCAGGGCAACTTACAGAGGGTGCCTAAAGCAGGCACAAGGCAGGACTGAGATGCAGTATGTAAGCAGAATTAACGTGGTGACAGCTGTAGATGCTAGGTTATTCCCTGACATCTTGGTCTCAGGCAGCCTAGTTTAACAGTGGGGTCACCTGTGGAGGGGATTAGTGGGAAGGGAAGACAAGGAGAGGATGAAGCGATGGAGAACAGGCAGCACTACACAACCCAAGCACCTTGGTGGCACCAGCAGCACCCACAGGTCCCTGCCCAAGCCGCTTTCTTGTCCCTCTTCTTCCAGTGCAGGGTCTATAGCTAAATCATCCCTCAGTTTTTCTTTTACAGATGGGCACATGGCCTGGGGCTGGGGGAGCTGGTGTGAATGGATATGTGAGAGGAATAAAGCATATGTGTGTTGTTGGGCATAGGGGAGGGTGTAACTGTGAGGTTTATACACAGTCATTGTTGTGGTGAAGGGTGCTGATGCAAGTTAAGAAGCCTCTATTAGATAATCTTGCCCAAGGGTTAGGTTTTGAAGGAGAAAGATGAGAGCAGGATATTCAGGAGTGTCCTGAATGAGCCCGCTCCCACTGCCAGGGAACAGAGGAGCTTCACTACATCCTTCAGCAGTGACAGACAATACCGAGCCCTTCTGATAATCTCACCTCATGTATACAGAAAAAAACATAGAAGACCAGAAAAAAGAAGCCCTTAGTGGTTTATTTCTGCCTTAAACCCTCTTTGGCATTCCTAGAAAACCAAATGTAACCCTTTCACTGAAAATCAAGGGGATATGAGAGCCAAGCTCTGCTGGTCTCCTTTGAAGCCCTTTGATAACAGGATGATAGGAGCAACATAAGAGAGATGGGGAAAGAAATTCAGATCACAAGATAAGCACAACTTCTGCGAGGAAAGGTACCCTTTGTAATACTTCCTTCACGTCTCAGGACACCTGACAAAAGCAAGCAAAAAATCATTCTGTTTCAAGTAACAAATCCAAACTTTTCATCTCTGTTTTTCTCCAATTCCATGTCTAACTAGTGTTTCCTTGCTTCCAGGATGAAAGAAATAATCCAATCCAGAGGTAATCTAGTTGCTCCCACAATGTACTGGGCTGGGGCACGTAACGGTCATTACAGATACGATTTAATGCTTGCAAGTACCAAATTATTTAAGCAGGAGTTGAAGATGCTGGTACCCTATGTTCAACATGGTGAATGCTTTCAAGCCTCAGATGACTTGCCCATGAAACGCAGGGCTCGAAGGGACCTCCCTGGCATGGTGCAGGGTTTGTTCACTCCCAGCAGTCTGACTACAGTCACAGCAGGACATCCCTGAGTCTGACTTCAGCACTTGGAGGAGGAGGAGGAAGGATAGATTTTTGCCTCTGAACCAAATGGCTCCAACTCCACTTTTGGAGGTTCAAAGCACACCTCACTGCAGCTGACTGCACAGATATGAAAAAATCAGGTTAAGGAGTGAAACGGCTTCACTTGTAAGGCTCAGCTGGGGGTCCAGCCTTCGCAGTGGAGCTGGCAGCAATGCTCTGCTGAGGCCATGGTGGAGGACAGCACTGCATCTCACATGGATGAAGCTCCCAGTCCTGCTCCAAGGCACTGAAATCACATTAACTGATAGTAACAATGCTGGAGGATCCTCACGCAGAATCAGATGTGTCTCCCTACTCTTGTAAAACTTGAGGAGGAACGTCCTTGATGGGATCAGCAGTGCCATTGAGACTTGAGACCATCGATCCTCACTGTCAGAGCAATATCAGCCTTCCAGAGATGACATGTCTCCTGTTCACACCTTCTCTACCCCATGGTGCAATGTCATTGCTTAATGGCTCAAGCTAGCACCACATTCACAGCCCAGGGTGGCTTCAGTCATACCAGGATATATATTCCAGGTTTGTCTCCCAGGGCCCTGAGGTATAGATCATTTTTACAGTGGCTAAAGGTTGTGACCTATCTCCTAGACTATAAATCTAAGAGGACAATGTACTTGTTCTGCTTCGCTCCTCATACTCTAAACCAAAATATAATTGTCTAAAGACTGAATGGGGAGGGAATGTGCCCTTTTTCTCTGTAAGCTGTGTGAAGCAGATAAAAAAACCATACAATTTGTAATGCTCAGAGCATTGTAAAGGGGCTCTTATAAAAATTTACCAAGTGGAATAATATGTGCAGTCCTTTCCCACAGAGCCTGGGTTTCCTTGATCATGTATATGCCGGGTGAATGTGGAAGGACTGGAGACAAGAAAGAAAAGAAAGATACAATATTCTAGACCTCTTACAGATGACAAAGGAGAAAGTAAATAAGAGTCCTGCAAGTGGGATCGTTCCCTGCCTTGTGTTGCTGGAGGTTGCATTATGGCCCCAAAGTCTTTAAATGGTTTTTTTTCATTAAAAATACTCTTTCCTGTTAAGCATTGCCCGTATGACTAGATGATTCTCTGTAACTCATGCTCTGGAGAAAGCATAGAGGATGAAAGTTCTGGACTTAATGGACTGTGCATCCATAAGCCATCTGGGACACTGCACAGGTCCTGTCTGTGCACATTAGCTGGAGTTAAACCTGCAGGAGCACACCATGATGATGAAATGAACGCACTCCTTTCTTCCAGAGAATCACAAATCTGGTGTGTTTGGACTATCAAGCCTGCTTCACTTCCAAACTGTCACTTCCTATGATACAAGAGCCTTGGGCTTTCCCTCCCAGGAAGGGAAATGTGAAAGGCTGTCTGAACTTCTGGGTACCTTGCGCATTGCCTTTGGCATCCCTGCGGCTTGCCGAGTCTTCAGAGTTCCTTAACGTGTCTGCGCTGAGATGTGCTGTAACCCTGCAATGCTCCTCCATTAGTGCATGTCAGGATGAGCGCATCCCTTTCAACACTGGTGCTCCCCCAGCTTAAAAATAGCAGTCCAGGCTTGGAAGGGGAAAGTTAAAAAAAGATTCAAATCCAATTACCTCGAAAGGCTTCATTCTCATTCACAGCAAGAGAAATTAAAAGCTCCTTTCTAGCTTTTCTAGCCCCAGAGACTTTAGATAAAATCTCAGAGATAAGCTCCCTATGCTCCTTTTCCATGAAGGTGAGCAGAGGGACAGACCCTCCTGTTGAGTGCACAGACATGGACCATCTTTTTTTGGTCCAGACTGCAAAAGGACTTTTGAAGCTGCTGGAAATGCAGATCTTGCCTTCAAAAGCAGAACTCTTGGTGGGGGGGGTGAGATCAGGAGGGTCCCATCTCAAATTCTAAATCGCACATAAGAAAGCGTAACTGGAAAGGAATGAGGGAGGAATAGAAGGAGGGAGGATGACAATAGAGGAAGGTCAGCGTAAAATAACTAAAATATAAATATTCCTTGCAGCTTTTACTGTTAACTCCTGGGACCTGCCCCCCACCACGTATAAATCAATGCACCACCACTGACATGAGGCAGCTGTGCCAACAGGCACTGGCACCAGACCTGTGTTCAGACCAGCCCCACAACTCCCCTCGGAGCTGGACCCACAGCCCTGGGTGGCTGGTGGCAGGAGAAAGAGCCAGGGAGAGCTCCCTGACCTAAAAGGAGCATCTGCGCAGGAACAGCATCCGTCCGTCCGTCCGTAGAGCAGCACATTCTGTCCTGGCTATCAGACATAGCCCTGTGTACATTGCTGCCCCATCTATATTTAGCCCCTGATGTAACTAAAGTCAATAGTATTCCATTAGGGCAGCTGCCGCGAACTCCCGAATAGGCTTTCTTCTGTCTGCTCCACCTACGCACGTCAAAAACCTGGACATATACAGCTACAAAACCTTCCTGTGTTTACACACACAGTGCAGCAGTTTTGAATAGAAAATATACGACTGTTAGCGTAGTTTAATGGTCTGCTGTATAACAGCAGCGGCTCTTCTTTTAAAGGGACATTGATTCTTCTTGTCCAGGGGTGAGTTTAAAGGGCTTAAGCTTCGCAGCGAGTCAATATTGGCCTTTCCCTTTTTAGGGTATGTTTCTGCATTGGAGCATTCCTTATCTCCGCTGCCGATGACAGGTTCTGTGAAGGGTTTTTTTAGTGTTTTCTGGGAAGGAAGATGTGCATGTGAAAAAGAAGAATCGCGTTGCAAATCCCACACTTGAGCCTGTAAGAAGTTTGCATCTGGTGTTTTGTAATACTTAAATAAGGGCTTGCGCCAAGCACCATATGAATATTCCTATATGGTTGCTTTTCCCAAGTAAAGTTCCAATTTAAACATTTTGGGTTTCCTTTCAGTTTTGCTATGAATTGCTACAGAAGGCATTGCAATGAAAAGTGCAAGAGAATTGTAGTTCCCAACTGTCGAGGTTTAGACCTACTCAGACCAGGACACCTACCACAGCCCAGGGAAATGCAGGAATTAAAGTAATCACCAAGATAAAGAAAAGTTAAATCATTAACGGGACAGGAAGGAAATCTCATATAACTGCCTTCTCCAAAAGATCCATCCAGCCCTCTACACGATGATGTATATCATGAAAATGCCCCAAATACATTAAAACTAACAAATAAATCGAGTCCTGCAAAAGAAACACACTTCAGGAAATATTCAAGAGGTATGACAGGGTTAGACCTGAAGTTAGAACTGCCCGTGTTCAATCCCTTGACCTCCACTGCATGTGCGAGAAGGGCACAGAGAACCCCTGTTGGCATTTCTGAGTAAATATAAATATTTCTTCCACTAGTAAGGTACATTTGGAAATGCAAAATCATGACTCAGGAGCTGCACACATGTTGCTATTTAGATCAGTGACTAAAGCCAAGTCAGGCAGTTATTAAGCAAAGCCTGTTCCCAACTTCTAGCTGTTGAATAGTTTTTAAGAAACGAATGAATGCTTCTTCACTTTGAAATTTAAAAAATTAAATTAAACACTGTAAAACACACAAATTAACCATTATTTGTTGCATTCAGATAGATCAGGGGTTTAATGGCAAAGTTTCCTTAACCACACAGCCTAGAACAAAAACAAACACCTCTGGTCATACTAGGACATACTGTGAAGTGACAACCAAAAGAGGACCGAGACACACACATGTACCCCTTGCAGCCATATGTGATGCTACAGTGCTAGGACACCACAGGTTTTGAATGCCACTAATGAACCACAGAAATAGTCCCATCTCTGCAGATCTAGACCTCAGATGGGGCAGTGGCTAAGGGAGAGGCACTCTCTGGAAGTCAGCCTAAAACCAACCACCACCTGAACATCACGGATCACAGCAAAAGCTTCTAAATTCACCTCCTAAAGGTTGCTGTTGCTTTTTACAAAGACAGGGAGACCAAGTCCTCAAAAGCATTGCTGTTTTAGACTTGTTGGAGACTTGAACCCAGGACGGGAGGCACCAGGTGGGTCAGGAAGGAATTAGACTCAGGAGATAAAAAAATTTCAAGAATATTGCCTAAAGCAACACACAGACTTCCCATTGAAGCCTGGGTACAACCTGAGGTCTCTTGATTTCTTTTCAAACCTCCAGGCATAGAGACTTCTTTGTAAAGGATTGCCTTTCTCTGTCCTGCCATAGTCACTAGAGGCCCTGATGATGATGATGCAGAAAAGCCACCAGAGGTGCAGAGATGGATAACTGGCTGTGTCTAACCATGCCTGGGATCAGCTATGTCCCACTTTCCCAGGGAACAGCACAGGACATCACATCCCCCTTTTCTCAAGAGCCATACCACTAACATAGAATCATAGAATCATAGAATCATTCAGGTTGGAAAAGACCTCTACGATTATCTAGTCCAACATTCTTCAAACATCTCCCTAACCCCTAGACCACATCATCAAGTGTCACATTTACTTGTTTTTTGAACACCTCCAGGGATGGTGACTCCACCACTTCCCAGGGCAGCCTGTTCCAGTGGCTAACCACTCTTTCAAAAAATAACTTCTTCCTGATATTCAACCTAAATCTCCCCTGGTGCAACTTGAGGCCATTACCTCTTGTCCTGTCATTAGTTACCCAGGAGAAGAGACCAGCACCAGCCTCACTAAAACCTCCTTTTAGGTAGTTGTAGAGAGCAATGAGGTCTCCTCTCAGCCTCCTCTTCTCCAAGCTAAACCATCCCAGTTCCCTCAGGTGCTCCTCATATGACATATTCTCCAGATCCCTCACCAGCTTCGTTGCCCTTCTCTGCACCTGTTCCAGCACCTCAATGTCCTTCTTGTACTGTGGTGACCAAAACTGGATGCAGTGCTCAAGGTGCGGTCTCACGAGCCATCTGCTTCATGGGCATGTCTCCTGGGGATGTGGAGTAACTCCAAATTACCCACCTGAGGGCTCAGAGGATGGGCTGATGCTAGAAATCTTGGCATGAAACAGTAAGGCATGAATTATGTCAGCCAGATTAGCTCAGAAAAACACCAGCCAAATCAGTTTGTACTTCTCAAAATGATTTCTCTAGAAATGCATTAGCATTGAGAAAACTCCTTGCAATGAGGATGCTCTCTGTAGCAGATCAGGCTAAAAATATGAGAAGCCTGAAAATTTTCTGGCAGCCTATTCACTTGCTTTTCAAAAAAAGATGTTTGGAGATGTGTAAATTCTGGGAAATGTATTCCACTGTGTAATGGCACTGCCCAAAGATTGCAGGGATAAAAAAGAGTATGTTTTCTCATTCTTTTAGAAATGCAAAATTTCCAGGTTTAAAAAATTCAGTGTCAAAGTAGGTGCTTATGGTGACACTTGCAGCACAAGAACAACAGACCAGAACGAAGAGAAACTCTACTTTCTTTATTCAGGTAAAAACCTCATTAAAAATCAATAGGCCTAATTTATCCCTGATAACATTCTGTTGAAGTCTGTATGTTTACCCTAGGGATTAATTTAGCCTAATGGGTCTTCAAGCACAAACAACATAGGCAAGGTTTGATTCTTGGAAGTCATCGCACAGCAATGCTACTACAGGGCTTGATCCTATCACTTGCGAAGACAAAGTGGGTTGAAGTATCTAATAGGCTCAGAGCCCATGAATTATATCTAAATACAGCCTGCAGTGAATAAATGTTTTACGGCCAATCGTATGTCACTGTGAATCAACTTTTTAATTGATGCTGCTAGTAAAAAAATGAAAGAACAGACATCAATTTATGTATTTCAAAGAGGAAAAAAAACCCCAAAACAACAGATGCATGATCTTCTATCCCTTGTGGACACTGGCAAAAGTGAGTCATCCTGACCTACCGTGATCCTTGCAAAGAGATATTTTTCTCCAGTTCTGGAAAATGATCGTTTGCCTTGCAAGGCTCTGATCTTGAAAAAAAAAAAAACCAAAAAGAAACCCAACCTGAACACTAAAGAGCGTGGTTTCACTGAGAATACGTGACAGTGAATTAGTGGCCCTCAGGTGTCGGCATACAGGCCAGCGAATTAAATTAAGCTCTTCGCTTCTGTCCTAATGTAGCAGAACTAATGCAGTCACGGCTCAGCACTGCAGCTTCTTAAATGTGGGCACTGCTGCTGCCACAGGGAAGGGAACCTGGTTTCCATCCCCTGGAGAGGCCGGCTGGAGTCAGTGAGCAACCCAGGGAGCTGTGACATAACGTCTGAAGACACGGGCAGAAGGAGGACCAGGCAGCAGAGGCAGCTCCAATTCCAGTCTTAACACCATTAGAGGGGAAATCAAGCACGGTTGGCTTTTAAGCATGGTCTGAGGAAGCATCACGCTAGGAGACTGAAAAAATCCCCAACAACAACAACAAATGCCCAACAGGGCAGCAGTAACCATTTTGCTTTTGCTTCCTTGTGCAGAAAAAGGCAGTGCTTGGAGGTCCAGAAAACACCTTTTCCGTAGAGCTGAGGCTGCCGTGAGGATAAAGAAAGAGCATTCAGCTTTAGAAAATCAAGACAAGCCCTTACAGAACTGCTGGTGGCAGCACCATGGAAATACCTGTCTTAAAAAAAAAAAAAGAAGAAGAAAAAAAAAAGAGTCTCTTTCTGAAGACTTGGTGTTCCCAAACGTTATGTGCTTCTCTGACTGTACGTTTCGCCTTCCTGCTCCTGCCCCTCCCATCACCCTTGCTGCACAGTAGCAAGCTGGGTAAATATTAACCATGATAGGAAATGATTAATGAATTATCAATGGCAATCAAATTGCATAACGCAAACAGCTGGATGGTAAGGAAAAATACTGGCTGCTATGTCTTTATTGTTATACTGGAGAGAAGGTGGAGGCAGAAAGTAAGTTGGAAGGCTCCTGTATCTACAGTAGATTCTGAAATGTAACCTATATGGGTAACTCTTCGGGAAGTGGAGCATAAAAACCCACACAAAACTCTGTGCTTGATTTGCATGTAGACACTTATTAAGATGGTGCACACAAAATCGCACCTTTGCCCATGCAAATGAAAGGGTAGAAGCATTGCCAGCAACTGGTCATGCAAAGCCAGGCTGTAACAGCACATGCTGAAGAAGGGCAGGAGTGGGGCTTCTTGAGCAGGAGGCTCTTGCTTGACCCACTTTCATCAGCAGCATTTCCAGCTGGTCAGTGAACTCTCTGAACGTTTCTCATGAGGTAGTCAAGATCCTGTTCCTCGTAATAGTTAAGTCTCGTGATATAAAGAGCTGTCCTAACAAGTTCCTCCAAGGGTAAACTGAAGCAAAGTGGTGATAAGGTCAATATTTTCCAATAGGTTTGCCTAAAATATCCAGCAAAGTCAATAATAATCAAGACGACCAACAATTTGACCTGCATAGGCTGGAGATTTGGGGGTGGGGGAAATCATATGAAGTTCAGCAAGGGCAAGAGTAGGGTCCTGCCCCTTGGGAGGAATAACCCCCTACACCAGTACAGGTGAGGGGCTGAGCTGCTGGAAAGCAGCTCTGTGGAGAAGGACCTGGGAGTGCTGGTGGACAACAATGAGCCAGCAATGTGCTCTCACGGCCAAGAAGGCCAAGGGTATCTTGGGGTGCATTAAGAGTATGATCAGCAGTTCAAGGGAGTTTCTCCTCCCCCTCTACTCTGCCGTGGTGAGGCCACATCTGGAGTACTGTGTCCAGTCTGGGCTCTCCAGTCCAAGAGAGACAGGGAACTATAGGAGAGAGTCCAGTGACAGGCTACGAAGATGATGAGGAGGCTGGAGTACATCTGTCTTATGAGGAAAGGCTGAGAGCCTTGGGGCTGTTAAGCTGGAGAAGAGAAGCCTAAGAGGGTATGTGATCAATGCTCATCAATAGCCATACGGCATGGGGCAAGAGGATGAGGCCAGGCTCTTTTCAGAAGTTCCTGGTGATAGCCAAGGGGCAATGGGCACCAACTAGAATATAGGAAGTTCCATCTAAACATAAAGAAAAGCTTATTTACTTTGAGGGTACCAGACTTGCTCTGGAGACTTTCAAAACCTACCTGGATGCCTTCCTGTGAAACCTGCTCTAGGTGAACCTGCTTTAGCAGGGGTGTTGGACTAGATGATCTCCAGAGGTCTCTTCCAACCCCTATCATTTGGCGATTCTGTGTAATTTGGATTACTGCACTGGGCTATAGCTACACAACTTGAAATTTACATGATTGAAAACATCCGCATTGAATATTTGCTCGTGGTCAAAAAGCAGGCAAGAAGTAGACTGGTCCTGGTTTTTGGACTTAGGTGCTGAAAACAAGGCATGAAAAGGGCTGAAAAAGCAGCACGGGCACAAGAACTTGCTCATTTCTCTACTTGAGAGAAAAGGGCTGGGATCAATGTTAAAGGCAACCAGAGGAGCATGGAAATCCTTCTGTAGTTGAGGTGTTCCCAGTCAGCTCTGGAAGAGGGATGCTCGTTACTTGGCCCTTCCACTCCCTCCAGCAACACAAGTGCCAGTAGCTCAGCTGCTGGCTTCTTTTACATTTGGACATGGATGACATTGAGTGGCGTATCTTTAACAGCTCTTGCTTTTCTAGTTAAGCATTAATGTTTAACGAGATCAGGCTGCAGTTGCTCGTTAGTCTGCAGTGCTCCAGCTAATTAATACATCACTAGAAGAGCCAGCCTGGGAAACGAGAGCAAGCAAGTGCATTCCTGAGGCACTTCTCAGCCTTCAGAAAAGAAAGAAAAAAAAGGATATATGGGCAAAGGGTTCTTGG
>VZZY01008886.1:0-11253 GCA_013400335.1 Eurystomus gularis | reverse complement strand
TGCTGACAAGTGGAAGAATGCAAGGGAGAGCCAGCAAAGCCAAGGCAGATTCTCTGAAACTTGGTCTCGGCCCTCTGCTACACCCTCGACAGATATCACAGCACTGGATGCCAAAGGAACCTAGTCCCAACACAGTTCAGGCCAGGCCAGTTAGCTATTTAAAGAGGTGGGTTTATTTATATACTTTTTACCCTCCTTCCCTTCCCTCTGAACTACCCCCCCGTGTTTTTTAAGACGGGAAATTACCAGTAGCCCTGAGCACGTAAAATCTGACAGCAGTTTACCAGATAATTTGTATTGGTCCCTTTGTCTTTGCTGGTACTTTTATTCTTCCGTAAATTCCTTCAACCATTAAACAACGTTACTCCCACAACAACTTTGGCAGAGATCAAGAGTGTGGCAGGTTTGCTCCAAGTTTCTACTGCTACCCTCCAGGTATCAAAGAGCTAGATGGAGACAAAAGACGTTTTGCTTTGCTTTGCTTTCTTCTGAAGGGTTTTGTCCTGGATTTCCATACAGTCAGTGGAAACATTTAAAAAAGTAATTACGGTGGATTTGAGGGGAGGAGGGGATTGGGGATATTGGTTTCAATCCAGTATTTAAGTCATTGTGCTTTTGCTGATATAATGATGACATCCATTGATAGCACTGCCTCACCTTCTTAAAGAAGAACCTCTACTGCTAGGAAAACCAGAATAGTAATAAATTAAACTACTGTCTACTCTCAGGAGATCTCTGGTGACACAAGTGGTAAGGAGACTATCTATATCTATATCTATATCTAGGCCTGCAATCCCCAGTCCAGTGAACAGGAGAGACGAGCTGGACACCTCACAGCTTTGTGCATGAGGTGAGCTGCGCTGCATGCCTTACCTCAACAGTCCAGTGTTTCATCAAGGGATTCAGAAATCCTCGAAAAAAGTGGTTGCTTTAGGGTCTACTAGATATAACTAGAGTCCTAGAGAGCTAAGCTCATCTGCAGTCTCATCAGCTGTTGAAATCTGCAACAAGCACTAGAACAGACTTAAAAATATTATCCTTGCAACGACTGAAAAAGCATGAGGCTATACTGGGATCTACCTAAAGCAAAAAATGTAGTGGACAAATAAAAAAGCATCAGAGAGATAATTTCATCCCCAACACTGAATTCAACCTTTGGAAAGAGACAAACTCTCAGAAGGCTTCAGGGGAAAGGAGGACACTCAGATGAGGCTGAAGAAGCCCACAGGGGAAGCTGCCTATTTCATTTCTGGAACATGGACCATGTGCATCTATTTTTAATTTTGAACCAAGTTCCTCTGCCTCCTGCCAGAAGCCCTGAGCCCTGTGCTGGTGCAATGAGAGCAGTGGCCCAGCCATCCCTTAATAGCTATTACTTCTTAATAAAGAGCGGCACTTAGGCGAGGGATGATGTTACTGTCGGAGGGGTCATGATTAATAATGATTAATCTGATCCTTGCCAACATGAACTGGATCCACCATTCACTAAATAATTACTCTGCAGCATGGATACCGTTTCCAGAGGAGGCATACATTTGTCGTATTAAAACCAAACCCAAACACACAGAAGGACAGGAGGATCTGACTCCTCAGTAACATGTGAGCTCACACGAGCCACCAGAAAAGTTAAGCAAAGAGAAAAAAGAGAAAAATCAAAGGGTGAGTGCAGTTAAACATTGATGAGCAGCCTACCTTTTGGGAGAAGCAATGGAAAAGAAACACAATGAAGCCCTGGGAAAGCAGAGCTGCCTGTGCTGAGAATATGGATCATTTCGCTACTTCTGGTGGACAAATAATATGTGTACCTCTAATATGCACGTTATTTGTACACCCACACATTTTCCCTGTTTTTTAGATGACATTTTGCTTTCCTCTAAAAGTACACAAATAGAATCACTCCTGGGAACCATCTTTCCTGCTTTACGTTAATACACTCCTTAGCACAAGGAATTCCCAGTCCAGGATTGCCATCCTTGTACAACACTGCACCTCAAATAGTAAACAACAGTATAATAACTTGTGGGGCAGCATAAATTACTGGGAAACTAATAACTACTCTGAAGAACCTTACAATGACAGTACAATGTTGTGGTGCAGAGACTTGGTTCTGGGCCTTGGAGCACAGATGAATTTCACTCCCTCAAAGCACACAAACAACTGGCAATGGTGCCAATGGCAGCCAAGGACACGAGGGTTTTGCTGCCAAGAGGTGCCTTGTTTCGGGACTCCTCTCAGTCATCCTGCTTCGCTGACCCAAAGCTTCATTAAGACCATCCATGGAGGTCTTAATGCTTAATTCTTCAGTGCACTCAACCGTATTCCCTTTCAGGTTTTCAAAAGTTTTGCGGGATTTACATTGCACTGCTTAGCTTTCTGCTGATCTTGTAGGGTTTGATTTGGACTGGGAGACCACGCAACATAGACCACCAGTCCCCTCTCTTGCTCTGCTGCACATCCAACATGAAAGCTGAGTTTCTTGTGACTGTTGTGAAATCCCAGCCCCATGTGAGCCTGTTTGGACTTCTGCCCTCAACTGTGACAGAGCCAGGATTTACACACTGGTAGCTTGCACCATGGAAAATACCATGCAGATAGGTGCCTTTGGATGCCAGACTCAGGGAAGCAGATCTCAGGTCAAGGAGGTTAAGGTGCCTTCTCTTCTAGAGGCATACTGGAGAACTGCCAGTAAGTTAAATCCTCAGCAATGGAGTCATTACTTGATTCAGCTGGGGATTTTCACTGGTGGGGCAGTGTGCCTAGGACTTTTTGCAAGTTTCCAAATTGACTTGAAAGTATGAAAAAAAAAAATTAAAATCTTTTCAAAGCATTCCCTTTCACAAAAATTCTGCCAAAAAAGTAGCTTGTTAGTCCCAAACCTTTAAATAGTTAATGGTATAAAATCCACATACTTATTTATGTGTACACTCATGAAAATGAAAACTAAGTTGCATTTTTACCCACCTTTATGGAGGCATCACAGGAAAACACAAAGCAAGACCAAAAAGAAAGAAAGAAAAAGCCCCCAGCCACCACAATGAAGGTAAACCTTTAAAATCTGAGACAGGGTGCAGGAGGAGGGGGTGAGGCTCTGCAAACAAATCTGAATCCAGTTCGGTGTTCTTCCCCTTCACAAAGTGAAACAAGCTGTTCCTAAAATAATGCTTCCTTGGTTTTCTGGCAATTAGTGTCCTGAAGGATTAGCCTACAATTGTCGGCAAGTGTTTGCCTTTCCCAGCCGATGTCACCATAGAAGTCTGTGTTTATCTACAAGGCCCAGGGGATAATTTATAAGCTGAGCTGAGATCCTGCATTCACAGACAAATGTTCCATACTGCCACCCACCCTCCTCTACTAGTTTCCTCCCCATCCACCTTCTGTCCCCTGAAACACTGACAGGACCCTGCCAGAGCCACGACGAATGAGCTTTACAGCCTCTGGAACAAGCAGTTGCCCAACAGCCTATGCTGATAGAGCAAAGAAAGAGTTACTAAGATGGCCAACACATCACTAGACAGCAAAAATTAGATTTCAGAAAGTAACCGAATGCAAGGAATAATTTATCACTGTCCCAGAAAATATAAAAGAGAATGAGGTGGTTATTTTCCCCTCCAAAAACTATTCCGTACTCTGTAATTGAAGTACTGCCATCAATGAGTTTTAGGTCCAACAGTCAGGGTTTGTTAGAGACAGTGTTTTGTAAAACCTGTCTACAATCAAGATGTTCCCATTTAATTTTTAATCTCTGCTACAACTGGTCTGACACTGCTCTAGTCCTGTTGTAAATCAAGAGTGATTCAACCAGAGAACATCAAAATACAAAAGACTAAAACTGGTAGAAGTGTTTAATTTCTAAATTAATTTCCTCCTGACCTGTTAGAATCTCAACATGAGAAAATTAAGCTTGTATTTGAAAGAACGGGAAGCTATTCTTTAAAGAAAAGTAATATGAAACCTTGTCTTGATGGTGAGCTGATAATATAGCTCACTACAATTAATTATTTTGAAAATTCTAATTTTCAAAAAGCATTTATAATAGTGACCAACATTTCTCACAATAGAGCCCACTGCAGGATAGAGAGATCTGTTCTCAGATCTTCTCTTGACATGAACAAAACAAGGCTCAGAGACATTGTTATTAATTAGGGTGAATGAACATACATGTTTAAAATAAAAAACATTTTTCCTCCTGAGAATTCCTCTCTTTTGTCATCCATAAATTACGGAGAGTTCCTGGAGCTTTGTGGACACTGAATCTGGTTCAGGCCTATACCTGGTCAAAGGTTGTTCACAAAGCACATTACAAAGTTATTTGATATTGAGATCAACTGCCTCCCTCTACCACATTAAACACTGGATGGCCCAATATTTACAAAATGTTTCTGCTAAAATCAAATTTTGTTTCATCTTTGGAAAGAATGATCTCTTGATTCAAGCTTCTCTTTAGCTACAAAGACAGAAGGCCATAGTAACTAAAAATTTTGACAGGGACAAACTTAGCTGGTCTGAATTAAGTGCAAAATGGTAGTAGGTAGGAAGAGACCACCAACTGGCTGTCATTCAGAGTGCAATCCACCTTGCTTTCAATTACTCAACCCTCCAAGTGGTCCCACTGATGTCAATTTGACCCATTTTAGAATAAGGGGCCATTCATTCCAAGTAACGAATATTGAAACCTGGCCATCGGTTTATGAACATGTTTTTACATGTCTATCATGAGAAACCTCAATAAAGAATGTTCTTGTGATGGTGTCACTTGAGAACAAAAGCATGCATACACATGGCATGTTTCTCTGTAACTATTGCCCATCCAGGCAGCTACAGTATGAGACCAAAGGCTGCATGCATTTAGCCAGCAAGGAAGTGCAATATTCTTTAAGAAAGGTACTGCCTGGAGTGGATTTTTAAAAAGAAACAGAATTAATGAATAAATAAGCCAGGTGGGAATAAGTCAGGCTAGGGCATTAATAGCTCCTAGCGCACTGAAATCCTGATCTTGCTTGAGGGTTTCTCTACAAATAACAAATACAAAAATATTGATGTTGTATCATTGCCAGCCATGCCAAGGACTCTGAGTCCAGGAACCCTGATACCCAACAGCACAGTTCAAATCAACCAGATATTAACACATTATTTTATTTCCACCAGTTAAGGTACATATTGACTGACCTGATCTGAGTCTTTCACTTGAGCATTTTTCCCTTTTCTGCAACCACAACTCATGAGCAGTTTTGCGTCTCCAATGACTTTTCCCTATAAGAGATAAGGCAAGAAAAACATCAGAACAATCTGAACCACTGATGACCAACAGGCTTGTATTTATGACCAGAAGCAGGGGAAGAAAGGGCATTAGAGAAGCCTGTGGACCCATCCTGCATTGCTGGGAGATACCTATCCACAGACAGGTAGCTCCCAAGCTTCCAGAGACACTTCCCCAAAGGCCATTATTACAGCATCAGGGATGTCACATAGACAGCAGCCGAAGGAAAATGATGTAGACAAACACAGTGGGAATATGGGCGAGCCAAGCTGAAAAGGAACAAGTTACTTTAACCCTATGTTTTCATACAGATACATGAACAAGTCTATCACGCTCGGAGATTACAATTGCTGGAGTGACTTGAGGTAAGGCTCATATACCAGCATTTCTCTTCACCCTTACCAAGGTAGTGGTTACTTGCCTCTAGTGCAGCTAGATTTTGTGAAATAAAGTCTACAGGCATGACTTGCCCTCATTACAACAACTGGTCCATGTAACCAGTGACAAGTCCTTACCAGGAATTCAACAGCCCACCCTCACCCAACACTGCTGGCGCAGGCCCTGCAACATCTGTAAGATGCTGGGATCAACAGAGATTTACAAAGAAACAAGGTCCCCTCACCCTGCTTTTGCCTACAATCCCCAGTCTGGGAAACAGGCTGTGGGAGACGGACACCCCATGGAATCAAGAAAGAGATCTCAATCTGTCAATCCTGTCCCTCTAAGAAGTTGGCAACGGGCACGGACGTTGCTGCTGAGCTCAAACACCTTCTTTTCATTGACAACCCATCAGACCCCCTGAGCATGATCCGAGCAGCAAGGTCCCTCACGTTAAGCTGGCTCTTTTCTAGGGATTATTTGAGTCGCTTTGTTTTTTCACCAAAGTGTTTTTGGAGCTTATCAGACCTGGACATCTTGATAAATCACCACGGCAGAAAGGGGCTGGGATTCCAGGTTTGGTCAAAATGCTCACTATGCTCAAACAGTAATGCAATCAACTGAGACCCCACAAGCCCATCGCAATTACTTGCTTTCTCATAGACGCACACACAAAGACATTGCCTTTTTTCAGACTTTTGCTGTCTGCAGCTGAAAAAACCCCCACTCTCAGCATCTGCTGGGCAACAGAGGGAGAACCTGCTCATGTGCAGCCATGAAGAGTCATGAGATTTCAGCTGGGTGAATTTATATGGCAAAGGAGATCTCAACATTATAGCAGTTAATGAGTTTAGCCAAGTTGAAGCACTCTGCCCTAAATGATGAGGAAGGGAAAGGGCACGATTAAAAGGAATTGCAGCCATTGCTCAATGTCAGGGCACAGCAGAGAGATGACCCTTGGTAGCAGGAATTACAAACAGGCAGATAAAATTCTGGTCACCTCAGGAGAGCCTGCAACCTGCCAGGTGTGGTGAGATCTCTGACTTGATGACCCCACCATCTCACAAGTCCCAGCAAGGTCAGATAATGTACAAAAATTATCTTTTCTCCTCTTTCCAAAAGAGATGCTGGAGAAAAAAAAGAGACACTGAAAAGGCTGTACCTACCACCTGATACCCACCCAAAGCGCCCAGTGTTTGGGCTCCTGATTGCAACCTGTCAGAGGTTTTCTGAGGACTACTTCCAACTGGCATCCTCTGCTTGTAACTCCCACCTATCAAAGGTATTTCGCTCTTGCCCCATTACGACAGTCCTTTGACAATTAGTTCGGAATCTCTTAAATTAAAAAACCATTCCTCAGAAAGAAGTGATTAAACTAAAATTTAAAGCAATTGTATTAAACCATTATGTCAGAGACAGGAAATGGTGGCACAGGTAGAGACTTGTCTGTCTAACCAAAGGAGACTATGTAGACACCTCATAGTATATGAGACAACTTAGAGACACAAAAGGACCTCAGAGAGACCTCCACGTTTGCTAACAGGCAGCAGACGGACAGCCAGGATACTTCAGGGTGCCTGCAGCAGCAACATACACCTGTGTTTAGGAAACTCCATCCTTACATGAGTTGCTGAAGATCAGCTTGTCACAGCATCCACTGCAAAGTCATTATGTTGAAAAAAAACTTCAGCCCCTTTTACATTACAAATGAAGGAAGAACTCCCATTTTTAGACCCTTCTCTGGCTTTTAGGATATACTCTCGTGCAACCTGAGCTCTTGGCAAACCATGGCCATGTTCTCCTGTCCAGCAGGAAGTATCACCAGCTGTATTTAACAGAGAGAAATTGCAAGATGTTGCCTATAATGACCTAGGAAATCAGGAGCAGAGGGGCAATATGAACCCAGAACTTGACAGACCTTTCTTTTTTCCCTGACAGTACAGGAATGCAGGGGCTCTTCCATTCCCTAAAAAAGCCAACGGAAGCAATGCACTGGATGAATAATCCCATCTCCAATTCCAACTGAAGATGCACCTCTCATAGCGTGCACTGCCTGAATAAGCTGCTACCTCCACCTTTTTTTTAGGAAAGCTGATTATGAGCAGATGCTTAATTTGGGGATAGGTGTCTAACATTAGGCAGCTAAGTTGAAAGGCAAAAAGGAAAAAAAAAAGCATATGGACAACATTTGCAGCCAGTCGCAACTCCGTTCAAGAGCAGATGGAGGCCCTGTCATTCAGGGGTTTCCTCACATACACCAAGCAGTTCAGTGGGGATAGGGAAAGGGGCTTCTGTTTGGATGCTTCTGTCTGGAACCAGATTAGAAGAAAGCACGCTTTTCTGCAGCACACGCCTTGTGTTACATTAAACATGCATATGCAGCTTCAGCTTTTATTCAGCAATCTGAAACAGAGCCCTCCAGGGTGCCAAGGGTCAGTGAGTTTTTGTTTGTTTATCTGTATGTTATTTTACAGTTTCTAGTGCCCAAGGAGTTTGTTAAGAAATTAAAACACCTCGCTGGGGCTATCCTGCTGTGGTTGCTGCCTCCTAATATAACCCTCCCTCCTTTGTCCAGCTGTGCTTGATGCTTACAGAGGAGGGAGAGGAGAACACTGCAAAGAGGAGCCTCACCTCACTGGGTACTATAGATGTTTGGTCTTAATTTATGGAGCATCATTTCCATGTTTCAAGCCCTTTTAATAACAAGATTGGGGAGGAGCACAGTGGTCCTGAAAGCTCACAGATGTATTTTTACTGAATGATCTTGTGCTGCCTGCTCTTGATGCAGTGCTCTTGTTTAGGAGCAAGTAGGCACAAGGATTTCCAATGGAGGAACTTGCTTTGCCTTCTGCTGGCTCCCACCCGTTGTCAGACATGCCCCTTCTCAAGACAAAGAGGGTGGAGGCTCCTTGGTGAGCACTGAAGAGCAAAGCACATCCGTCCTGTTATCCCATCTCATATATGCTGGCCTCACCCTCCACCTTGCACCACAGGCTCCAGCAGTTGGCCAAAGTTTGCAGAAAAAGAAGAAAAATAATAGTAGTAATAGTAAGAGGCTTAATTATCTCAGCTGCACACGTGACAAGAACTGATCAGTTGCCAGTTTTAACAGCCTGTGGTCGAGAAACACCAAATTGCATCACCCAGGAGTCAAATGAGGGCTGGTCACATCTCGCTTCACCCCAGCAGCCCCGGGGAGCACACACAAATCGCTGACACTGGGGCAGCCCCAGAGGCTGAAGCAAGTCCTGGTGCTTCCATGTTGCCCAGAACAGTCCTGTGTGGAGCTGCCAGCCCCACTTAAACGAGTCAGACATGATGCACATGGCACCGGTGGGCCTCTACAGAGCTGCCAGGCTCTGTGCTCTGGAGGAGCTGGCTGGGAATAACTGGAGGACCCCATCTTCCTCCCACTCTTTCAAGTCTGCAGCTGGAAAGATCAGCTTGAGAGAGGTGGGTTTGGCGTAGCAGCACCGTGCCATGCACCTTGCAGCCACTGGCAAGTCCACCTGGGCTCTGACCTGCTCGATTCCCATCAGCTTTCCTCGGTTTTGAGCTACAGCCATCGAAAATACTGGAAGTAGCCTTGCCCCCAAGGAGCTGGTGCAACCTGTCTCCACTTGGTCCCTGGAAGGTCTCACTGGCCAAACCTGGCCCTGGCTTTCAGCTGGTCATGCTCTCATCATCTCTCCTGCCTTACAGTACCCTCATAATATCCCTCACCAACAGAAGGAAACATGAAGAGCAGAAACAATAACAGAGCCTTGGCCCACGGCAGCCTGGGGAAGAGCACAGCTTCCAGCATGATCTTTCCAAGGCTTTTATCAGCATTTCAGCAGCTGAAGCAGCCTGGCTCTTCAAGAAGTACTTTTCAGAAAGAGCTCTGTGAAGCTGAGCTGAACAATGCTTCACAGTCTCTTCCTTTTTCTTCCTCTCCTGTCTTACACCACCAAAATAGCTCTCCAGCATGATACCCACATAAGCACAGCTATCGTGCCTGCTCAGGAATGACAAGCGTGTAGGGAGGCAATGTTATCCTTCTCTGACTCCTTCTCCATCCATTGAAATATCCCTGCATTTCCAGGGCTGGAGAGCACATTTGCAGCCACCTCCCCTGACATCCTGCACCAGGCAGGCTGTGCAACTCACTCTGCTGCCCTGCCGCTGAGCTTAATAGTTACATCAAAATAAAATAAAATCATTACAAGCCAAGAGGAATATGGTGGTTTGTTTGGTTTTTTTTTTTTTCACCCTGAGGCTGTAGTTTGGTTTCCGCCAAGAAGAAAACATGTGTAAAGCACTGCAACAGTGAACCCTAAAAAAAAATCGCCAGGGGTGCATAAATGACATTGGGAAGAACAACATATTCAGTGGGTTTTTTTCACGCTGTTCTGTCAGAGCAATCCAAGCGTCTTGAAGAACCGGTGCCCAAGTGCCTACAGTGGTAGAGTGGGAGAGGAGAAGGGGGAAACGGAGGGAAACAAGAACTGAATCCAAGGTGGAGGCAAGCGGCAGTACAACAGACAGCTGGTGTTTGGGTGGTGGTAAATCACCCTGAAATGAGCCTCTTCCCTCAGCTCAATGAGGCCTAAACAACAAAGGAAGGCACAGCTTGCAGCCGGACAGCCTGCTAGCCAACCACAGACACACATGACAGCTTCATTCAGGAGCCCGGAGTCAATACAAAAGCTTCGAAATCAATCCGACATCCTGCGACCTCAAACAATGCGCCAAATCTTCTCAGAATTGGAGCCCCAAATGAGGGGGAGCAGCATTCAAGGGAGATCAAACCGCAGGGCTGGCATTGAAAGGAACTAAAAAGGAGAAGAATGTTNAGGAGAAGAATGTTCCCAGTTTATTAATGGCGAGGTCTGGCCGGCTGCATCCCAGCCGCCATAGGTTACGTTCATTAAAGGGCAGCGCTTTGCACGTATTATGCAGAGCACCCGGAGAGTATGTGTGTGTGCGTGTGTGTGCGCGAGCATGCCCCTCACTCGCCGGAGATCAGGATGTGCCTTTCTGCTTAGCACTGTTGTCTCCACCAGAAATTCCTCCTGTGTGAACCGCAAACGGGGTTTTTTCCCACTTGAGCGACTGTATGGGCGCAGACCGCGCGCACGCCCTCGCACATACGCACGCTCTCTCTCATCCCTCAGCATGAAAAGCATAAAAGAGCTCAGACAGCCTCTTTCCAAGGAAAAAGAAAAAAAAAAAAAAAAAGAAGAAAACAAGCCCAACATTTCACATCCCCTCTTTCCTCCTGGCCTTACTTTCCGCTCACACACACACACAAAATCTATCACAAAAGAAACATTATGTGACTGCTGCTGCTGTGGATGGATGGAGTTGATTGCTCCATAAAGCCTTGCCCGCTCCTACGTGCCATAAAGGACCTGGTCCCACAGCACAGCAAGCCCACAAAGAGGAGAAAAAAAGAAAAAGAAGTGCTTCGGCCCCAGAGTTGCCCCCTCCGGGTAGGACTGTCCCCTCTGGGGTAGCTTCACCTGCAGCATCTGTCCCGTAGCACCACACACAAATGGCACCCTTCCCCCTGCGGCAACAAAAAGGCCAAGCAAATCCTTTTTATCAGCTTCCCTTTGAAGGCAGGTGGAGGAGTA
>VZZY01008885.1:43067-203015 GCA_013400335.1 Eurystomus gularis | reverse complement strand
AATTCTAAAAAACGTGGATAAAGGTGATGACACAATAACGGGGTTTGGCCTTATAAATCCGCTCAGATCACAGCTAGGAATGTCATTCTCTTCCTTCTTCATGACCAGGGTATCCATGACATAAAAGACATTCCATGGAATCCATACTGTGTGATACTGTGTCAGGAACGGTGATCGCTCAAACACCAGTGTCAGAGAGGCACCACCATTAGCTACCAAGTCAAACCTAGGAAAAAAAAAAAACCACAGCAGGGCTAGATAGTAAATTCCCAAAGCCATCCAAAGCCTCCACTTTAAGGATTGATTCTTCATTCCATTGTACTGCTATGAAGGCAGAATGGCTCTACTGGGAACAATGGAGAAATCAATTAAATTATATTACATAATACCGTGCTAAGAGAATTGAGAGTTTAGGATGCTGCGTTTAAATTAAGCAAGCCCTTCTGCTTCAAAAGTATATGATCAGCACGTTCAACATTTGAAGGATGTACAAAATAGAACTTTGGTCAATAACTTTTTTCATGTCTTCTGTTTCCATTATTTTATTATTATCTTATTTCTACAAGCAGCTCTTCAGTAAGCCTTTGCTATCTTTATGACTCAGAAGCAGTTCAAAGGGAACTTACATTCCATCTTGGCGAGTGATTGTATAACCATAGTCTGGATAGTGTAGAAAGGAGACATTGACTCCAATGAGTGGCGTTCCATCAGCAGTTAATACTTGGCCTCTTATGACAGATGCAAGACTGTGAAAAAGACGCAGGATCGAATTACAAATTTGCTTTTTTTTTCTCTTTTGAATGAATAAAAGCTAGTAGGGTGAACACAGACACGTGCATCTCTACGTACTATCAACTACCATTAAAAACCATTCCTAAGACCTGAACAGTTTTACAAGTTCACATAATTTACATTGTGAAAACAAATGCCTTGAAATCTACAGGCAATAATTTTGCTTCAATGTTTTGATTTTACTTTGGTTCATTTTGCCTGTACCCAGTTACTAGCACCAGAAATTCACTGAAGAATTTTAAGAACTTACAAACTCTAGATGTTCCCACTCTAAGTCATACCTCTGGCAGGCTCCTAAAGAGCAACGTACTTTTCAATTAGTATCAAAGCAATCTGTAAAACTGCAGGGACTATGAAGTACAAAATTTAAAAGAGCAATAAGGAACATTTGTGCAACAACTTTTAATCAACTGCTGTGCCCAAACACATTAATGCTGTTAAATTACTGCAAACGCAGTAGTTCTAGTGTAAATCATCTTCCTTCACTCAGTGAGATCCCAGACACCTGCTTCCTGTTACTGGTTTATTTTCACGTCATTACTGCTTCATAGAGCACCAGTCAAATAGTTTATGCAATTAGACTGTCGTGCACTTAACATTTCTATTGCATTAATTCATAATTTATATTATTTAGTGAGCTCAGTTTAAAAAGTGCAGCTTTGCTTTTCCTTCTGAAGTGTTTTCATTGCTTTGATGTATTTCCAACTGTGCTAGTCCAAATCAACCGCTTAAATAAAGATTTATTTAATCATTAATGAAGTGCCCTGTTAGAATACAGGTACTAAGCATGGCAAGCACCTTCTGTAACCTACTGGTATTGGCAATTTGAATTGTGCAGGAAATGAGACAAAATAAGCCATTTGATCTATTAAAAGGTCTCTGCTGAAAGTCCATGCCTTGAAATTTGCAGTCTCAGAGGATCTTCTACTAATCCTGAATCTCATGCACTCTTCAATTTCTATTGTATTCATGAGTAAACGATGAGTCATGCTCACCTCTTATTAAAAGGACTTTCTCCAGGTATGACATGAGTGCTGTCTGTTCCGATGAGAAAACTGATCCGATCATAAAACGCTTTGGCAGCTTGCTGAGATGGCGACTGTTGGCTTTGGCTGATAATATCTTGGGGATCAGGTAGTCCACGACAATAAGGCTGGTTTTGGCAAGAACTCTGCAAACAGCAGTCAGGATCCATACAGTCAACTAGCCCATCTGTTGGCAGAAATGCACACAAATGGATAAACTCTTCCTCCTGCCCCACTGCATGTGAATGCGCCAGCCAGCAGAGAGATTAAAAAAAAAAAATTGCGGTATGAAAGAATACTAATAATTAAGGTTTTAATGAATTCACTTTCAATTAAGAGAAGAGAGCTTGTTTCCACTGAGTTCTTAAACTCCCATGGAAATCCAGGCAAGCTGAATACACTCAGTATCGTGTATAAATTAGAACTATTTATTTGATAGTTTTCTAAAAACATGTTGAACAAACGAGAAAATGAAGGCACTCAGGCTCTGCATACACTGTTAACTTATAAATATTAAACATTTTAGGTGGGTCTAAGTAGCTTTTATCTAAGGTTATTTGGCTTGCTAAAGAAAAGAAACAAGTAACTCCCACTCGGCTGTTTTCCTGAAGTTTTTTAGCATAGCTATGCTGCAAGTAGCTTTAAATATTTCACAACATTCATCAAGGTGAATTCCTTTATACTTTGGCAGAAAGATTTTGTTGCTAGTGGCAAAGGCAATTTCCACAACTATTTTGCATGAAAATGTATGAGAGAACAAAATCTGTATTTAACATTTAGATTTTATTCTGAATAAACTGATGAGGAATGCTGGCCAGTATAAACAAGATTTAAACACATGGGTGCTTTTATGCTTATGTGCTGAAATACTCACATATAATGAGCATTAGATCTGTCACATCACTGGAAATCTAATTTGGTGAAAGATTAAAATCAAGATCAAATTGGTAACTACTAATTTCCTTTAAGTAAAGTTATAAGGAAAATGAGTCTGAAAACGTCAGCTACAGAAAATTTCTAGATGAATGTAATATGGTATCACATAGCCGATAATTGTTTCCCCCAAAGAACAGCAAGACTGAAACAGCTCAAACATTTCATTATTCCATTTAGATTAGAGAGGGAGGCTGCTTGCTCCACTAAACTGAAAAATATACCAGTGCAGTAGTTGGAGTAAGCCCATGACTGCATCTCTCACAAAAGAATCTAGCTTTAAACTTCTTTCTGAAGGGAAGAATATCATCCATTTTTGTTCAATCATATGTTGAAAGAGTGTAAGTAAACAGAGATGTTCTAAAAGTATTCCTCTAAGGATTGCTTTGCTATGTGGATCAGTTAGAGGATTGGCAAAATACTAAAGAACTTGGGATTTCTATTCTTTTGCACATCTAAAATTCTTATTTAACTCAGCTGACACTGAAGTCAGTTCAGGGAAAATGAAAGGGATGAAAAGTCATCATTAAGTATATCAAAGTTTAAACTTCTTTAAGAGAAAAGAAAAGAACACTGATTTTTCCTAGGATGACGATACACCAGAGGACCATATTGCCATTCAGACAGACCCTGATGGACTGAAGAAATGGGCCGACAGCAACTTCATGCAGTTCAACAAAGAGAAGTGCAAGGTCCTGCACCTGGGGAGGAACAACCCCATGCACCAGTATGTGCTGGGGACAACTTGCTGCAAGGCAGCTTTCTGAAGAAGACCTTAGGAGTCCTGGTGAACACCATATTGAATATGCAGCAACATGCCCCTGTGGCAAAGAAGGTGCCAATAACATCCTGGGCTGCATTAGGAGGAGTGTTGCCAGCAGGTCAAGGGAAGTGATCCTTCCCCTCAGCACTGGTGAGGCCATACCTGGAGTGCTGTGTGCCAGCTGGGCTTTCCAGTACAAGAGAAACATGGACATACTAGAGAAAGCTCAGTGAAGGGCTATGACAATGGTTAAAGGCTTGACACATCTCCCCCATGAGGAAAGGCTGAGACAGCTGAGAATATTTAGCTTGGAGAAGAGAAGGCTCAGGGAGGCAATCTCATCAATGTATACAGATACCTAGTAAAAGGGTATAAAAAAGACCACCTTTCAGTGGCACCAAGAGAAAGGACAAGAGACAATGGGCAAAGACTGAAGCACAGGAAATTCTCTCTAAACATCAGAAAAACTTCTTTGACTGCTAAAGTGATCAGACAGGTTGCCCAGGGATGTTGTGGGGTCTCAGTCCCTGGAGATACTAAAAACCCAAGTGGACATGCCCCTGAGCAACCTGGTCTAGTGGAACCTGCTTTGAGCAGGGGGTGGGACTAGATCATTTCCAGAGGCCTCTCCAACCTCAAATAGTCTGTGAGTCTTGTGATTTTTCTAGTCTTATTTTTGTACACTATGAAATCCTTTCCTAGCTGAAGTACTGACCTCCCTTGCTGGTTATAACTCTAGAAGCCTGGATCAGTGTCAAAGCTGGGGGTACTGGTGGTTAAAAGCATAGTTTTGGGTTTTTATATCTCTGTATGGTCTCCCAGGCAATATCTGGTGCAGTTGCCAAAGAAATGCTCAAATTTCATCATTCATCTTTGTTAGTTTATAAAAAGCAAATGTACATCTGGAGTATAGTCTGCAGGTCATAAAACTGCATGAGATTGACACCTTCTGAACTAATCAGCTGGAAATGCATTTTTACAAGCCTCTCCGCTAACATCAATCAGAGAAAGAATCTCATTTTCACCAGGCAAGATACAGGGATATGCTGTTTGTTATTTTTCTGTGGAGTTTATCAGCTACTTGCCTGGGCGAGTGACGGATGGTTATGAATCTGGCTCCTTATAACTTGAGAAAACATTTTTCATTCTTTTTCTGTACTTATGTAGCTAAAGCTAGCTAGTACCAAGTTAAGTACTGTATTGCAGAGTAAAATTTCCTTTCTGAAATGGCTCTGCAAAATTATTGATGAATTTTGTTTAGCCTGAAAAATATGAGACTTAGCTCAACATTGGCTTATCAGTTCTATCACTCAAATATGATAGTGAAATTATAGAGAGAATAGAAATTCCTACAGCCAGCTGGATGGTCATTATTGGACTCAGAAGGCTATTTTGTATTTTTTTTGTTCTAGATGTAAGCGGTTCTTCTCTATACACACGACATAATGACTACATTATTGTTTCCTTCCTGAAAACCTAAAGTCTAGCTGTAAAAATCTTGACTAATATTACTTTTCCCTTTGTTGCAAAGTCCACAGAATTGCAATGGAACACGGCCTGTTAATAAGATCGCTTATTTGGAGAGACTAATAAAATCCTCAAAACATTAAATGAGACGAGTCGAGACAGAGGATTCCCATACGTACGGATGTCTACAAAATAAGACCTATCAGTGGGCATGTTTGCTTTTGAGTAGAATTTAAAGGCTAAGTATAAAACTGCTAGAAGGAAGAAAAATATGGGGACAAAATAATTCCTAGGCACGAGTTCTGCCAGTGTCACGGGGTGATTGTGGCCAAGGACCCACATAAAATCACATTCTTGGTAAATGCATTGATCATATATTTAGGCAACAAAAAAATATCCGTGAAGTGAAATTCAGTGTCTTCATAGGAAGAATGCAGTTTTGCAGCTATGATGCTGACCACCTCACTAGGATGTTTTCGATGACTGTGGCACTCTAAGGCACGAGGCTGGAAAGGACAGGAAACTCTATTAACAAACCTCAGTTATACTCACACAGCTCAATTTTACAACAGGCTGTAATCAATGGACTCAATTATAGACACCAAAAATGACTGCCTGTAGGAGTAATTGGTCAGAAAAGAGACAAAAGCAGAAATAACCCTTGATTTGCTCCCGAGCACTGCAAAGGACTTTGTTCTATGTTACTACTGCAGTATCTCTACAAGTGTACCTATACTGTACTCAAATTCAACATTCCTGCTCGAGCAAAGAAACCTAAAACATAAAGTGTTGGGCTCTGAATGAGCTGTCACTCCAGAAAGAAAACTTGGAGTCACCATGGCTAAGTGCTATGGATATATCAATCCAGCACTGCCCAGCAACTACGGATGCAAACAAAAAGCAGAAGAATAATGGGAACCTTTAAAGCACGAATCAGAGAAGAGGAGCATGCCATTGTATCAAGTACAAACTTCCTGAAATTTCTTGAGCTTGTGTTATCTTTGTACTTAGTAACCCTTCTGACATTCAAAACATTATGTGGCAGTTATTTCCTACTTTAATTAGCAGCCTGCTAGTATACCAAAGAAAATAAAAGCTCACCTTTGTCCTATTATATTATTTTGCTAAGCATTTGCTATTAGCCACTATCAGAGGAGAGGCGCTGGCTTCAGTAAGCTTTAGGTTGAATTTGTACTACCCTGTCACAATACATATCAGAAGCAGGCTAGCCTATGCAAGTAATTACAAAAATACAGGAGTGCTAAGTACGCTTTGCCTTATTTCAGTATTTATTTTCATTTTACTAATAAAAGAATATTAATAATCCTTAAATACTGCTGGTGGAAACCTGTAACTACTCTTAGTAATTGGACAGGAGCTAATGAAAAGCAAACTTAAAAAAGAAATCTGTTCAATAAAGACCTACCTCAACTAAAGAATAAATAGCTGCTTGTTCCTATGGTGGTGACATAACATGGCCCACTTTGTTAAAATATAATAGTGATACATTTTTTCCCAACTAAAGAAGCTAGGCTTATTCCACTCACAGACAACTCTGATTTCCCCTCTCCCCACAAAGCCATTAGGAGTTTAGTTCAGCCTAAGGTCTGCTTGTTGCACACACATTCCTTGTGGGTTACGAAAATATAAAGAAAATCTTGTATTTTATTATCCAAATCAAACACATGGAAAAGTAAAGAGTGATGCTTAAAGAGAAAGGGAATGGTCTGCAAGACTCAGAAATCTGTATTAAAAGGAAGATGAATAATAATCATCCCGTCATACGTCAATAATATCTAGAAGAAAAAATGATCATGTATGCCTTGATGTCATTAGCATTTCCTATGGAGAAAATTCCCACTGAGGTCCTTGGGATGCTCATGTTCACAGAATTTGAACAATCAGTCCCAGAAAGAGCTAAGAATCAAAGGAACAGCAAACACTGTTATTAATGAATTATATTAATAAATGAACTATATTTTATCCAGTGTACGATGAAACATAAACATTAACCACAGCATATCAATTAGCTAACAACCAAGATAACTTTAATTATATAACCACTGAGTCTAGTGCGATGTAAATCACACTACCTGCAGTCACGGTATAAATTCAGTGTAAGTACTCAGATAACCTAATCCCCTGCAATAAACAAATACAGCAGAGACATCCTTGTGCAGTTCCCTGTAGCTGTCTGGAATTTGAATGGCTTGCTTGAGAGATTACTGAGCTGATTGCATGTACTCTTGGAAAGGGAAGAAATACGGCTTCTCTTTCCAGGTGGGTTTCTGGCAAAGAGGACTTTCTTTTCCCAGTTTTGTTTGGTAAGCTTCCAGTTTTTAATTTAATTTGATTTAATGTAATTTAATTGTCATATTTTAACCTTTTTCCTCAGCCACCGGTCAAAGACTGAAGTGAATATGCTCTGTACTAAAAAAATTAAAATAAGGTCCTCTGAAAGAGAAATGCCAGTGACAAATAGGATTGTGTAGGTCAATCATGACAAAACGACTGTTTCACCAGCGCCTGCCTTATACATAGCTGCATAATGTCTGTAAAGGAAATAACGAAAAAAATTGTGAGGAAAAAAAGCAACAAAATACCAGCATTAGAATTTTTTATTTTTCCCATAGTGTTCTTTCTTCTTGAACTTTAAGTCATCCTGTTAGATCCTTCTGCTCTAATTCCTTATTCCTTCTCCCCTTTTCCTCACAAACAGCTATTGTTTTCAGTCTGAAGGAGCATCTTCTTTTCACTTGTTCCATTTACGTACATTCCTGTTCACCTTGCTACTCTCCCAGTGCTCCGTTATCTGCTCTTGACTCTCCCTCTGATATCACATCCTTCTATTATCTTTAACATTTACCAAATCTGTTTTAGTCTATCACTGGGTTTTCAACTTTTCTCCTCTTTTTTTTTTTTGCTGCACGATCTATTTTTCCCCTCCAAGTTGTTTATATCCTAAGGTAGTTTCTTCTCCTCCTTGCTTTGTCTCTTTATGTGCTTGCAGGTTTCTCTTTCTTATGTTCGTAATGCCCCAGCCCACGAGAACTTAGCAGCCCAACCAGCACATCTCTGCATACGAATGCTATGGCTAATTGTTCCTCCTGCTCCCTTCCTAAGGGCAAAAATTCAGCTTCACACTAGCTCAGATTGCATGTATCAGATTGCGTCAAATTCTTTATGCCTCTAAATGTGCAAAACTTACTCAAAATACACAATATGTAATGGAGGAGGATGACAAATCAAATGACGTGTAAAGCAATAAACTGCAGCACTGTTTTAATGGTGTTATTTATTTTCCTCAGGAAGTAAATGCTGCTGTTATTTATAGTTTGTGATGCCTAAGATCCCAACTGCAGTTGGGATATGAGTGAAAACAGCCAACCAGCAATGGCAAAAGCATATGCAGTATAAAGCTGAAGAACAAAGTCACAGATGACTTTATCATCATTCAGAGGCCCTAATGGAATTTCTTATCTCTGCTCTGAATCTGAAGGTGTTAAACAAAAAGAGTTGATGAGAGAAAAGGAAGAAAGACAGACACTAAAAGTATTATGCTGATCTAATATTTGACTGTATTCACATTTAATCTTGATTTTGCGTGGTTTTTTGTGTGATGCCAAAGTCACAGCCCCTCTACCATCCCTACCCAACACTGATGCTTGCAGATTGATTCTGTAAGTCAACAGTCCTGCCTGTATCTTGCTGAAGATTGTTACCTGTCACCTGAATGACAGACTGCGGAAAAGCAAGGCAAAGAAAAAAAAAGACCTCTGGGAGCATCCTGTCAGTTATCTGAGCATTCACAGGCTATGGAGAGATAAGATCTCTGCAGACTGGGCAACCAGTTGTTTCCAGCAATAGTAGCATAAGTCAAAATGTAAACTCCCTGTTTGGTCTTTTCTCTTGGGATAATTTCCTTGTGAGGTCACTGAAAATTTGAACTCCTTTCTTTTTTTTCCTCTCCACTACAGTTCACTGAGTTGAGACTATGTTTTATTCCAGTATAAAAGAACATTGCAGGGAAGCTAAGGTGACTCCCATCATTTTCTAAGTGCATATCTCACCTGTCATAAGCAGCTTGTAAGGCTTTGCTGATAAACCATTTAAAAGAACTGAATACAGAGGCATATTCTCTCAGGCACAAGAGCTAGTAAAATGCGTGTATGGTTCTCATGGCAGTATTTAATCACCTGACTGTAAAATCTCTGTTCCTTAACACATTCTCCCCAGTGTTAAAGGTCCAGTTGGTATATCTCACCTCCTTCATTGTCCTTACTGTCAGTGCAGAGAGTTTCCATGGCTACGTCACAGCCCGCTCCCCTCCATCCTGGCTGGCAGACGCAGTGCCAGCCGTTTTGGTCCAGCGTGCACCTCCCATTGCTGTTGCACAAACCAGGGCAACCCTCTATTGAAACAGACAAAGAGGAAAAATCGCAAGTGACTTAAGTATTGCAATTATATAAAAGAAAAATAAAATACAAACAAGGGACACTTACTGGGAACAGGCCTTAAGAACAGCACAAATACTGTAATTGCACATGGAGTGGAACAGCAACATTACCCGGGGAACGTAATTCTTAACAAAGTGGCATCTTTGATTGGCCTGACACTTGAGACACCACTTACCTGTACAGGCAGGAAATAAATGCACCAATCCTCTAAATACCTGCAGGCCAGACAAAATTAAGTTTGCTTTTAGCTTTTTTTTTTTTTTTTTTGGCAAGGTAACAAGAAATGACTGCATAGTGCAAACACAGCTGTGTAAAATGATACATTTTTCTGTGCCCATAGAATAGATCATTCTTTGCTCTATGCAGTACTGGTTACGTGCTGGCACAAATGTTTAAGCTCCCTGTTACTATGAACAAATCCCTCCAAATTCTTAAGTAGGAAAATGGGTATGATTTTAGGCACGTAATAAAAGAGAACATTAACTTTATCTGGTCTCAGAGTTGCCGTATATTCATGTGAAATTACAGTGCGTTAAATAATTGCACAAAGTATAGGCCAGTTTTAGTGACTATACTTTATGCCAAAAATACATTCCTTTTCACAGAATAAGCAAAGCCCAGGAAATAGTGAAGCAGCTTAGCATCTATTCTAACAAACATTAGGATTCAGGCTGCATACGGATGGGACAGGACCAACAGGATTTTCAACTAAATGTAATAGCTGTGCGTATTTGATTACTTAGGACGGACAAAATGAAATACCATAAGGACCACAATAAAACATTGATAGACTGAACAAAAACACGGTAGTGACGTGCTTCAAGACAGATAGCAGAGAGTGATTTTTTGTGACAATCTCCCTAAGGCTTTTGTGCTGTTACCTTTATATCCTATCTTGTCTGCTTTTATGGCCAAGGAGGGAAAATTTGGGAAACAATTAAAATAATTTAATATATCCAAAATCGATAATTGTTTTCAGTCTAACATTGCATTAAAAAAAAAAACCACAGTATCTGTCACTTCCTAGTGATGAAATCTGGCATGCAGCCAACATGATCTGTATGAGGATGACAACACTATAAATATGTAGATTTTGGTGCTCTTTATCTATGACTGTGACAAGACACTGACAGAAGCAAGTACAGATATGGCACTAAGAATCTTATGAGAAGGTGGCTACGAATCAGATATTTTGGGATACAGCAATTTTCTGTAAACTTTTATCCCAAAACCCTAAGTTAATGGCTAAATACTTTTTCACTTTGTAGAACGACTGTCTCAGTGAACTAATCTACTGGTCCATTTCAGTTAAGCTTAGCTGACCTCAGAAGAGTCTTTCGGAAGTAACAGTCTATGTTTTTCTTCTAAAGACTTTTGAATTTACTGACTCCCTTCTATCAGCTCCAAATTACAAACATTGCCAAAAAAAAAGTTATAAAGGGTGCTTAACTTTTGTCAAGTTACTCTTAGAAGAATCAGGAAAATCTCTTGTGAGGAAGGACAGTGATGCTACAGTTATGGATATTGTGCCATCATGCCAGGCTGAGATTAGTCTTGCTACTCTTATTCTTTCAGACTGTACCTGCTAATAGCATTTGTGGCTGTACTAAGAGCTATTTTTTGCCTAATCTTTCTGCTGTTTAATTTATGGATGACTTACATATTTAATTGCAATACTGACAGAGCGTTTTAGGAGTCAACTGGGTACACTCGAGACTTTTTGTGTGAAAGCCTGGATATTGCCATGAATATTGCCATATTCTAATGAAAAAAAACACAAATAAGGAATAGAGAAAGATACTCAGGGAAAGAGGGGTAGGAATATTTTAAACATTTTCCTAAATCAATTTTTCACCATAACTGAAGATACAAGAATATTTGCTGTTTCATGTCAGGCTTTTGCATCCTTGAACCTTTTAATTGAAAATGTTGCCGAGAGTATACAAGCTTTTTCATACAATATACGAGTCATAATTTCCTATAGATTTTCTACATTCAGATAAACAAAAGCTTGAAAGCCTGGGGTATTCTATTGATCTATCTATATATAAACACACACATATCTATAATTAATCTGTTGTTTAGAACTAACGACATCTGTTCTGTGACAAGAGTATCGTTTTGCTTTGTTTCCTAAATATTTACAGTTTTGTAGGTAGAGGTCCAATGACAAAACTAACAAAGAAAAAGCACCAAACAGCAAATGAATACTATCTTCAGTTTTTGGTTCAAATAAAATCTAATACATGTATACAGTTTGTATATAAATGTATAATTACGGATAAAATGTTATTATATAACATAAGGAATATTTCATTTTTAATTTGAGATGAGTTGAAAGTCACATGAGTTAAATCTATAATCCATGGAATGTATGTAAGAGAAGATTCTTTTGCCCAGACTAGTATGTTTGTAACTATATATTCATATAAAAAAGTACATGTAGGTATAGGCATGTCATCAAAGAGCAAATATACAGTACCTTTCACTATCTTATCCAAATAGTGAGCTTGAGAATTAAAAAGAAAAAAAAAAACAGACAGACATTTCAGAAGTGTCACATAAAACAAGAATTGTTCAGAATTCACATGCAAATCAAGCAGGTGCACCTGACATGAGAGGTCTTGCGTTACAAAATGAGAATGTATCTCAAAGCTTTTAAAGATGCAAGAAATTCTCTTTTCAACAAACATCATCATGATCTAATGAAACTATTTTAGACAGGAGGCCTGCAGAAGAAAAAGAAGCTACCTTTCTGAGACTCATGTTTTTCTTCTGACTTCTTGTCATATGCTTCGATTTTTACGTGTAACAAAAATATAATCAAAGCTAGTTAAAAAATCAAATTTTCAACACAGCGTAAGAGTAATTGCTTAGCTTATGAGCTTTAAAACACTGACCACACTGGGAGATCTTTGATTTGCAGGTCACATATGACTCTGACAGCACAACCAGCACACTATCTTAATTCCAATTGGATTAACAGGATTTTTAGGAGGAATATTTTTCTTCTGCTGCAAGTCAGTCACAGTTATTCTTCTGAGCACACACAGCAAGTATGTAAAATAAGTTAGACTGCATATATGGGGTTGAAGAGAGCGCAGTAGGGCTATTAGCATGGCAATCCATTCCATTTGGAAAGATGGGTGAGAGTTAAACTTAGGCTTAAATGTGTAAAAATAAATAACATGGTATATTTTTTTTCATAAGACACTTAAAATTTTGCAAAAGATTTGAGAAGGCAGATGGATGAATGACAGACAGAGCACAAGATGGATTCAAAGCAGCAGACCCTACTTTTTATATGAGAAACACAGCAGAGATGGGTGATAGGTTCCCTTCTTCTTTCAGGAACAGACATCAACTGCAGTTATGTTAATGGGGTTAATGGCATACCGCAAAACCACATAGGACATGCCCATCACAGGCTACCAAATCCAGCCACTTGCACATAAGGTGACAGGACATTACAGACCATTGCAGTGGAGGCACATCAAGCTGAGTCAACAATGTTGGATTCAATCCCCTGGTTTTGCTGTGGACAAGGTCTCTCAACAGATCCCTCATGGGCTGTCTTCTAAAATCTAACCTTTTCTAAATCCCTGCTGGATGGTGGCCCCTGTCTGGCAAGTACTCTGTCACTTGTTATTATCCCTCAACTCTGTGTATTGGATGGGTAAAGAAATGCATTTCCAACCATGGCCTCCCTCTTCCCGCGTCCAAGGAGGGACGTGATGAGATAAACATGTAGTCTCACAGAAGCCACCGTCACTGCTATGACTAAAAGGCGCAAACTTTCTAGTCCCACTCTCTCAAAGAAAGTGTGAGGTGTTTACTGCACAGCTGGCTTTGGTTTTGTTTGGATTTTTTTCTGTAATGGTAAGGTTAAAGTGAGACAAAGTAAGAGGATGAAAACATCAATTACAGAACATTTAGAACAGCAGCAACAAACTAAGTAGCTTTTCACATTAACCACAGACAGAAAGAAAAGTGATACAGCTGCATTTCAGGGTGGATCAAATTCTTCTCTTACTCATCCAGTATAATTCCCTTTGCTGCTACACATCTGCTCTTAGAACATGGTGTAGTATGCATGGAGGAAAAAATCAAGCTTTATTTCATAAAATGGAAGCAATTAGGTCTATCTGGGGAATGCATCTGTCCACCAGTGAAACATCAAATGCCTCATGTAGGAATACCTAACAAGACGGAACATAAAAAACCCCTCCTAGGCAACTGGAAATAGTCCCTGCTTTCAGAAATCCAATCTGCACTAAAAAAAAAAAAAAGAAGCTCTTTCTTGTATACAGTAGTTTTGTAAGAAGTCAGTTCCAGATCACAAAACTGTAATGCTCAGAAAAGAAATTTGACCTTCCAGCATCCTTTTACTTATGGTCAGCTGACATTAAGGACAACGTTAGAAGCTATTTTTGCTAATGTGCAGCATCCTGGAAGAGTCAAACAGCAGAAAACAAGTGACCCAAAATTGTATAACTTTGCAGTGAAGTTTAACTAGGCATGCTGTCTTCCTTAGCTTCACAGTACTGCAGCTGAAAGAGCAATGAACCCACCTCTGTGCAGAAATACAAAATAGAAGCCTTTCTAGGTGGGATTTGGAGCATTCAGTAGGATGGAGAACCTCCGCAAGCGCTTCATGGCAAGATATTTACACATCTGGCACATGTGGGTTATTGTTCAGTCCTTAAAAAGTCTAATTATAGACCAGACAATATATCTACAAGGGTTTTCTTGCACAGTTTTAAGATGGTGAAATACATGATTGTGGTTTCTCATCTTATTTTCCTCCCATTTCTTTTTGCTCTGCTGAGGAGGGAGAGCGGGAAAAAAAACGGGGGGTGATAGAGTGGCTTGGTGGGCACCTGGTGCTCAGCAAAGGCTAACCCACCACAACGATCTTGCTATTATTTCTGGGAGTAGAGTGACTTCATACAGACTCCAAATGGAATGAAGAAAAACAAAAATGAAAATATAAAATTTGCACATTTTTTAGTCAAAATTCATAAAGATGTAAATGGCATTCAGAATTCATACAACAGAAAATATAAATTATGTTATCAATTATTGTGCATGGATAAATATGTGGCAGATAAATGTATTTTACAAAGAACTGGTAACAGTCAGGGAAATTCACATTTAACATGGCATATTTCATAGCCAGTCAGAACCCTGACAATTTTTTTAATTTAATGTCTCTCATTAGCCTCCTATCAGAGACGTGAATCAGTGTCTTCCTTAGATTATTCATATGCTACTTCCTCCAGGTATGACAGAATAGCCACCAAATAGAAGTACATATTAAATCCATTTATCCCAATCAGTTCCTGTTTAAATCAGCATGAGTCACATGCCCATTGATTTGATGTTCCTTAATTGGTACTTGTAACACTGCTTTATTCTGATTATTCTGTCATGAAGGATTATAATGGTGACATGCTTTTAAATACTGTACAGCAAATTTATATCTCTATTCATTTACATTATTATCCTCCACCAAATATCTTCACCCATCATAATCTTTCTAACCTGGACACCAGACTACATGCAATATGTTTTTTATAGTGTGTATATAGTCCCGTTACAGTGTCAACTCAACAGCTCAAGAGTCATGAGTTACTTTCCCATAAGAGCAAAATTTTACCTCATAGCAGCACCAGATGTGAAGGAAAAATACAAAAGAATGTGAGCAAAGCCATGCTGATCAAGGTCTGCCTAAATTAAAAACTACTTTTAAGGTTTTTTGCTTCCTACACCTTTAAAGGGTGAGCCAAGCCCTTGCCTCCTCTCCACTATACTATCAGCCTTCTCCATTCCTTACTGTATTACAGCATCTCTCTCTAAAAGAAACCAGAAAGGAGAAATAAGAGAGAAGGGGGTCAAGGTGGGGAGAGGGAACGTGAAGAAATAATTTGTACGCAGCAACAATGAAGATTGCTGTTCTGCTCCTCTCTAAGCATGCTCTGCTTTGCTTACTCTCCTCATCTCCCACAATTCAGTATAGCAATCTCCATTCAGTGACAAATGATTGCATACATATCTCTGCCGTTAACACAAACTTCACGCTCTCAGACAGATCTTCTACAGCAGGATGTGAATAATGTATCTTGTATCAGTCACGTCTACACTTCTGCATAACCTTGCACCAAGTGTCATATAAGGAGATAACAGTAAAAATATCATCTTAATTTCTTGGTAGAGAAAGTAACTGTAAGCAAACTATGGTATAATGATAGTATACCGTTTCCTTTAAGCTTTCTATACATTTTACTATTAACTTTAGAAAGTTTTAATATCTTCATTCAATGTTTCCATTAATTTTTAATATTTGTATAAAACTTGGTTTACAATCCATATGACAACTTAAAAAGCCTCACATTACAAGAATATAACGAATGGCCAAGTCAAAGACTCAAAATTTAGGCAATGCTGGGTTTCTGACTACCTATGTAATTTTTATATCCTTCTTCCTTTGTGAAAGCATAGAGCTGACAGTCCTTGTTCTCTCATGAACAGCAAACAGCTGATGCTCTAGTAGCAGGCACACCATCCTAACCTAAACAAAGAAGTAACTCTTCTTATAAACTTTTCTACCATCTTCCTTAGAGAGGAAGTCAAAATGATTTAGTATAGTATCACCACACTACTGTGTGAACGGGGAATGTATTCTTATCTCATTTTACCAGTGACTAACTAAGGCGTAGAAAGATTAAAATGAGAAGTTTCCATCCACTTGAGTGCAAACATCTATGATACAATTGTCTGGAATAATTAGAATTATATAGGATTTCAGACACAAACCAGCATTTTAGCAATTCACACACAAGCAAGTCAGGTCCCCAGAAAATGAAGAACAGTCAAGAGGACACTTCTTTAAAGTCTGCCTTTGTGAAAGACTAACAGAAAATAAATAGCAGAAGCAGGGACAGAATTTAGTTCTTCAAAGTGATTCTTAACCAGCACGAGCACACCATGCACCAGTCTCTGGCACATATGAAGTGGAGTTTTCGCATGTGACAGCCCTTCACAACCTTGCAACGTTCTTAAATCAGGTCCATCAGGTGCAGAGGAAAAAGTAGTTAAAGATTTAACTGTATTTTTTTATTACAATGGTATGTATATGCTATAGTTAATATATGTTATATCTTGATAATAATACACACAAGTGTTCTCTAGAGACTTCCTAACTTTATGTTCTTGATTTTGCAACTTTACTAAGGTTCTTTTAACATGTTTTTTGGGTATTTGAAAGTTATCAAGTCCTGTGCACATCAAGTAAACTGGAAAAAGAGATTCCATTCTGTGGCATTACATTTTTTTCCATGGTGAACAACAGGGAAGCTTAGATGACCTATGGTTCTGCTATTTGTGCTAACATAGCGTTACGAGCGTCATTTCTTACTCCCTGCACAGCCAAGTAGTAGCAGGGGATGAGGCACATACTTTACCAATGGTTTCACGGACACTTGTCAACAGAAGAGAAACTCTGAGAGTTTCATTGCAAGCTTTAGGAAGGAATGCAGCTTATGTAAACAGGTTTTTGTGGTTGTTTTAGGGGAACCAGTACAAAAGTCAGGAGTTGACAGCTCTGGTCTGACCTCTCTAACTTATTCAAGACTCAATCCATGGTGGTTTACTTCTGACCTGCCTACCAGATCACCCTTGAGTTCCACCCGTTGCCATCTAGCCACAGAGTTTTAACTATCCTGACAAGTAAAACATCTTCTCAATGTAAAAAAACAAGTGACAAGTGTCCCTTGTGATACTTAAACCCAGTATTTCTTATCCTACCCACAGCGGACTTAGGAGATAGTGTATTGATTCCTTTAAGCAACTGCTTTTACTCTCAGAGTGACTAAAAGAAGCCATGCATCCATATGCAATTTCTGAGGAGCTCCACACCTCTACCCGAAAACATATAGCAGTCCAGAATTCATAAAATTTTAAAGCCACTGTTCTAGCCTGCCTTCAGAGTGGTTCGCTCACATCAAATTCATCAGCTACTACAGCCTTTTCAGAGTCTCTTCTGCCTGCTGATCTGCTTCCTAACTCGAATTTGTGCAGTTGATTATTCTTACTTAATCACAGAACGCAGCATTTGTTGAACTGCACCTTATTTTTCTGCATAGTCTGTGCTATTTGTTAAAGTAATTTTAAATTCTTGTCCTGTCTTCCAAAGTGCTTGGGGGCAGCGGGCTTTGGTATCATTTGCAAATGTAATTCTCTCCCTCTTCATCACAGAACAGTACTGAAAGCACATGTTCTTCCACTGTAAGCAGCTCATGGTCGTCATCCTTTCTCTGCTTATAAGAACCTTGTCTTAGACATACCATATGTTCAGAGCATTGCTGCCAACAGAAGATTACAAAAACTCTTCCCTTTTGGTACTTTTTTACTCCTAAATTCCCATCTTGCCCTTCTTGTAAAGGAGAATACATGGATGGAATAATAGTTTCAGGCAACTTTCTTTGTTTTCATCCGTACCTAGGCCAAAACATAATCCTCACCCTGAAATCATACCTTGTTTGTAATTTCTGCACTTTTCTCCAATGTCTACACAGGTCTGCAGCAGAGATATCTGCTGCATATGTTTCTGCAGAGAGACCTGAATTCACTGCAATTCATACCTTGCCAAAGCTGCAATTGCTCTTTTCAGCAACCATTTATGGGTTTTTATGAACAAAGGCACATAAACCCACTACTCTTTAGATTTTTTTGTTTGGAGTCCATCCCAATTGTACTATAAAGTAGGATTTCTCATCATTATTACTGGAAAGCCACATATATCTTAGAAAAAAAAGGTTCAGTTGCTTTTAAGGGTATAGTAGACACAGAAAATGTGGGACTGCTGATAAATTAATGAGCAGTGTTGTTTCCTACTTAACATCTATTCAGCTTGAAGACGATTTAGAAGAAAGGGTACGTACCATTAAGGATTTAAAGCTGTCCTACACATACAAAAATTTCAAATACCTATTTCAGACCTGTGACCAACTCACAAAGACCTGCCTCAGACGCAGGTAGAACGTCACAGATTAAGAACTGCATGGAAGGTAAATTTGGCTTGAAAACATATTAGGGGATGGAATGGGATAGGAAACATTATTGTGTCTATCCTTCTTCCTGACTGGAAGTACATTCAGAACGTGTCTGACCAGCATGCAACTATTCAATGTACAAAATCACTTACTTGCTGGCCACTTCAGCTCAAGTAAGCTTTGCAACATGCTTTAAAATTCTTCACATCTCAGAGAATTCTGCTGTTTTCTGAAAATGTGCCTAACTTGAACTTCACATGTGGTCCTCATTTAAATGCAAATCAACCAATTAGCAATTTAAAGCATGCTAACGGATCATTTGAATTTGAGATACTTGGTCTTGAAATGTGTCAAGGCTTGACCACTATTTCATGTTTTTTCACAGATTCAGATATGCATGCACTATCTTAAATTTACCTGGTCATTGAGCATTTTTATAGTCCCAAACCTAAAAATATTTTGCATATGCAAGGTCTGGCCTGGCAAATTAATAATATTCCCTTCAGGCACAGGAAAGATCAAAAACATATTTGTTCTCAATTTCAAGAAATCTTGTTAAACTGTGGTTATCAGTCCTCTGGGTGCCAAGAAAAGTAATCTTTTTTTCATGGAGTTTTTGCATTGAGGGTACAGGTATAAATATCGTGGTGAAATCCTAACTCTGATGTTGTCGGGTGGTTTGAAAGTAGGATTTTTTCTCACAATATAGTGGTGAACTATTTGATATTTAATATAATTCGTTTAAAATCTTTGGCTGATTTTATCTGAGAATAAACTGTTTGAATGTCAAAGGTCATACCTTTGTTCAGATACAATCTTACTTTTAAAAGATGAAATTTGTACTGAGGTATAATTCCATTAACTCAAAACTAAGGAAAAACATAAATTTAGGAATTTTGATAATTACAGAACATATTCATAGAGCAGTAATTATTCTAATTTGACAGAATTTTCCCCTTCCGATCAAAATTCTTAAATTTCAAAAGAATCTTAAAATTTATACGGAATTCTTGGCATGAATGCATTAAGGTACATTAAATACCTCACATGTCAAAACACTTTGAAAAGAAAATATTCTCAGTAATTTAAACTTCAGAGAAAAGTAAACCATGTTTGGCAACTTAGAGGTGAACATCATAATACCGGTTATCCATGCTGTTCTACCTCTAACCTGCAAATGTGGAGAAGATCAGTCAAGCTCTCCGACTGGTCCATGACTTACTTTGTCAAGCCTACACTTCAAAAATATATAGTGCAATGATATATAGCAATATTCCCTTTAATTAACAGGAGGAATACATTTGTCTTGACTTGCTCTCTGATCTTCCAAAGAGATAAAGTGTTATTTCCCTGTACCTATATTGGAAACCTGTAATATAAGGAGCTCTAAACTAAGCACATGTTGAAGAGAGCAGGTGCAGACCACGTAAGTCAGAGGAGGAGATTACTTCTTAGCATTCCTCAACACTAACAGTACTTCCGAGCTTACACTGCTCATGGTCACAGAAAACGAGCACACAAATGCCTTCCTGTTTGTCCCTAGTCAGAAAACCTATTTAATTGGTCACAAGGACAGAATCTGTACTCACAGAAACACACTTAAGAGGATTGTGCTCTAAATGTTATTTTTTTCATAATTCTGAATATGGAGAATCAGACGACTTTCTTGTTTTTACAGCTAGAATAGCTGAAACAAAATTTCTTGCTGAAGAGAATTTATTTTTTGTTTGATTTGTTTGAATGTTTGCCTTTTCATGCAAAGAAATAGGTTAAAATACTTTGCTGTCCCATGTTATCTTTTTCTCAATTAAACTTTAGGGGAAATTCTTAGAAGAGAAACCAATTAGATCCCAGTTGTCATTGAAATATATCACAGAAGCCTTACACTTCCACAGCGGACCAACACTGCGTTTGAATTTCAGTTCTGTGTACGAGGTAAAGTAGCCTCATGCAGCACTCAAAAGTAGCAGCAAAGTACCACAATGCTAGCCTTAGCCCTCCTGAGGGATTAATATGAATGCTTAATGACATTAATCCACATTTAGATCACTTATGTTTAACGACATGCTTTCCATGCATACATATATAAATATTAATTTTGGACTGAAAGATAATTGTTCAACACAATAACAATTAAACAGCTGTAACCTGTCTCATGTGTTAAGTAATGGAGCTGCAGGCAAGCACCATTAACAGATGGTCCTACCCACCCATGCTTAATGTTAAAGACTTTTCAAAAAAGAGGTGTTGACAAATCTGAACAAGAAGGCATAGTTTTAATGCAAATTGGCCAATTTGCAATTTAGATTACTCTAAAACTAATTTGGGCTATAGAAAAAATTAAGCTGCATTGTAAAACTGGGATGTTACACAGCACATGGATATAGCAGATTCCCCACCAACATAATTATTTACTTATTTCATTCAGCTAACAGAGTTTAATGGAAAAGCAGCTGGAAAAATATTCCTATTTATGGACTTTCATGACAGTTACTTAATTTACTCATGGTATAAGCCAGTTATATAACAAAAAATAATAGACTTTCTGAAATAATATCTGTTCCAATCTCACAAAACAACCACGTGGACAGGAGAGGGTCACTGAACTCATTGCAAGCCAGGACAGAAAAGAAACAAAAACATATTTTAGCCCAACTGTGTTATGAAAACTTAATTACAGAGCAAATTTTCATCCAAGTTACCACCTGGGCACCAGCTGTGCATGTGCGATCTTGTATCACATTGAGATGCAGGTTGAGCTTCACAAAATAATATATGGATGTTCACCTCAGACCCACGAATATCACTCCCAGACCAAATAAGCAATTGACAGGTGATTTTCCATAGCTTTGCAGTAAACTGTTGATTTAACCTGTTCTCAGGGAGATACAGGAAATGGTAAAGCAATACAATTCTCAGGAGGGAAAAGACAGTAAGCAATTTAGATGCCTTAAGTGGTTTAGTATTTGAAACTAGTTCAAATCAGTAAAACGCTAAACAATAGCAATAAATCTTGAGTTCTGTTAATTCTTATTAGATTCATTTCCTCACAACACTGAGCATGTAGTTATCTGCTGAACACCTTTGATATAAATCTTTGTAAGTATGTGTTCAGAGCAAAGGCAATGACTCACAAGCATGGCCCACATCAGGTGCAGTACTGAAGTTGGAACTACCCCATGCCAGAGATGCATAATGGAACAGTGGATACCAGCAACACACATTGGGTTTACCGCATTAGTCAAAACAGTCTTGCCTACCTTACTATACGCATTGCTTCAAACAAAGGAAAAACCTCCCTGCTTTATTTAGTCTACTCTGTTCTCTCACAAATCAAAAATATCTAAAATACGTATGTATATTACTTCCCAATTCCAATGTTGTGATCCTCAGTCTTAAGAAAGTCTGTAAGTAAGGAGACATCTAAATTTTTTCTGAACAATCAGTTATTATCTTGCTTCCCAATGTCCTGAAGTATTGAAATAAAACCAAAAAAGTGGCCTCTAGAAGTCTGGATCAACTAGAATTCCCATTTGAATATCCTGAAGTATACAAAAAAATCAGCAGAATTCCAGTAGTCCAGGGTTTCAAAGACATTTGAGGGGAATACATCTAAGGACTACCCTGTTTTAATTAAGGAGATAGGTTTGTCTTTTCCTTCTTTCTACCCTCTAATACACGACAAACTAACAATGCGTTTGCAGTGGGCTAGCTGAAAATGAAGACTGGACAGATAGTCAGCATTTAGAAATATATAAAAATCATTAGTTGAGGTGCAAAACATTTTTAACATTTTAAGTGGCAGTCATGCTTCACAAAAATACCATAACCTTTTTGGTCACATGAGTTATGGATTTAGATGATTCAGTACACATTCCAGTTAGCACCTCTGTGATTAATGTATACACATCTGCCTCATTCTGTGCAGCCAGCTAGGGATCTGGCGGGCTATTCCTTTCCCAAAAAGTGAATAAAGTGCATTGCCCTTAAAATTTACAACTTCTTTGGAATATCCTTTCCCAAAGAAGTTCTAAATTTAGGCTATTGCACTTGTGACTTCCAGCTAATAGCTGGAACAAACAAATATATCTGCTTTTCTACAATACTTCCCAATACTGCAACTAGTTAGTGACTTCTGGAATTAAGGAGGAGGCAATTGTTTATTTTTTAGGCATATAAAGGGAGAGTGGAAATCTTTCATACATGTAACACAAATGGCGTAAATACTCTGCTACCAAGTTAGAGAGCTGTAAGTAGCATAAAATGCCTGGGTTACAAATGGAGGATGACAATAAAAAGACTGGTTTGCATGGAGAAACACTCTGACCTTCCTTCTGTTTTCAAATTTATTGCTCAGAAAGAGCTACTGCCTACTCCAGGGCAGGTGAGAGAAAGGCAATTTGACTCTTCATCTGCCAAGTTGAGGAGGCAGCAATTTTTACTCCACTAGTGGAAATGCTCTTGGAAATTAGCTTTAAAATGATCTGGTTTCTCCATAACACTGGGCTCCTGAAGAAAACAGCTTTAAGAAAAATAAATATAACAGCAGGTTAGAGCCCATACCTCAACAGTGGTCTTGGAGGCTGTAGGGGCAATATAAACAAATCAAACTATCTTTACAGCAGCAGCCACAAAGTAAACAGCCATTTAAAGAATAAACAGGTAGGAACAGGTGGGTGAGACCTGGTTGCCCAGTGCCGAGGAAAAACTTGTTTGTGCTTAATATGTTGGAAAAATTGTTCAAGAGCAGTTCATCCGTGTATAACTACAACCCTTGAAATGCTGCCAAGGTCAACAGCTGCTGAGACCAACAGCAGAGCGATCTGCTGAGTAATTGCTCGTTGGCAAGTTAAAGCGGTCAAGGGAAAGGCTTTATTCTGCTTCTAAAGATTTACTTTATTTTGTTGTTCAGAAAGCAGTTCTCTCCCCACTCTCTTTGTCAGCATGTTTTCTGGAAGCTCCTCAAAAATGTTAACCCTACCAATTCTCCCTGGGATTCTGTAGATGCACCTTAGTTTCCTCTCCCACCTATGGCTGAGCAATCTCATTAGTAAACAGCAACAACAAAAAAAATCAATTGTGATTTCTGTAAAAAATAATTCACAAATCAATCTTACTACCTCACACCTGACTCCCTTCTACAAAATAAAACCTTGCCTCATCTGCCTGGTGCAATGATGTATCAGGTAATACAGCTGTAACAGGCCCTCATTTTCCTAGCCCTCAAAGCTCCCGCCACTGTTTCCCGCGACCGCCAAGCACAGCACCACCACCACTCTGCTTCTCAGTCAGGGCTGTAAACTACCCAGGAAAACAGCTTGGTTTTACTACTTTCTAGATGCTTACGCCCTAGCAATGGCTTAGCTGTGCTAACACATTTCAGAGTTGCAACCCTTCCAAAGCATCCATGGAAGTTAAAATTCTCCAGCCTCTTAGCTTGCAGCAAAAGCAAATCATGCTATATTCACATCCATCAGCTCTACAGCTATTAGACTTATTGTCCTATCCTGTTGTTTTGGCTACATCACCTTTTTTAACTCACTCTCTTCCATCTCTCCAAACATAAAATGATGTGTTTTGGTTTAACTTATTGGAATTTTTTTGACTATTCAGATTATCCATTATTTCCTCATTACTCAGAGTTGCTCTTGCATTTTTCTGACCTATGGTTACCTCTTTCATTGTCTGTTCAATCCACCTCTAAGTGCTCAGCCATGATGCTTCTCATTTGGCAGATGTGTCCCATAAATACCTTCAGAGCCACGTTGTTACTCCTGTCACAGCATCTGCTGAGCTTCGTGCAATGCTCCCCACGTACCTAAGTACAAACTAGTCATCTCTTACAGTTGGACCATTGCCAGTTCCTTTGTCTGTGCTTCCTACATGTTGTCACGCAATAGTTTCTCTGTGTGGTTATGCCAAGACAAAAATTGTTTGGATAGGACCCTCCTCCTCTGTTACAGACCTGCAGTGTCTTGCATAAAGGCAGATTAGTGTGGAAGGAAATTTCTTAGCCCTACAGCTATACAAAATCAGTATTAAAATGATAAATCTTTTGGCAACTCCTCCACTTTTCTTAGTCCCCTTATTTACGTGAGTAATTTCTTGTGCCAGCTCACCGTCAAAGCCTTTGCAGTGCAGAGGGATACCCTGCTGCACATGGGACATACAGACTGTAAATAACCGAGTAGGAAAATTTCCATTGCACAATAAAGGCACAATAATTTCCAAAGGTTTCCAGGCACTAGAACTAACTTGATTACAGAAACATAGAAGCTGTAATAAGGATGGCTTCTTCTCAATCAGCTGTATTAAACTGCTGTTAGATTATTTACACATAAGAAATTTGATATAATTCTAAAATGGAGCATTATGTTGACAAGAAGATAATTTCGGGCAGCTAGATCACATTTATTACAAGGTGGAAGTGACATTTTTGTGTAGGCAAGTCATTTTTTAGAGCTTCTTCTCCATAAAAGAAAAAAAAAAAGAAAAACAATAGGAAGCTTCATTTCAAAAAGACATAAAGCTATCACATAAAAATAGAAAAGCACAAATCAAATAATGTATTTACTGTTTAAAATAAAAGTAACCTCACCCTCAGCAAAAGGCAGTTAAAGGGAAAAGACTGAAAAGGAAATAATTCTACCTCCTTTTCATGGCAAACTAGGAACGAAGAACTGATGAGCCATTATATAACCATTTCCTTTCTTAAAATATCAACTCCTTCACACAGACTGACACGTGCAAATACTCTGTTTGAAGAAACAAGCTTCAAAGTAATAACTCAGAGACGGCCAGCAGCGCTGGCTGTTTGAATTTTGCAGTGAAGACAGGGTAAAGCATAGCTAGCCTACCAATGGTGCAGTGCTCTCCGTTCCATCCCTGGCTACATTCACACTTCCCATCTTTACAGGTGCCATGCTCGGCGCAGCGGGGATGGCAGGCTCTCTGGTTGCAGGCTGCACCCGTCCAGCCTTCCTCGCAGCGACACGTGCCACCCATGCACACACCATGTGTGCCGCAGTCCACCGAACAGATTTCTGGATTCGAGAGGAGAGAGGGAGAGAAAAGGAGGCAGAGAGTACACACAGGAGAGAGAAGGTACGCATTAATTAGCAGCGCTACTATTTTAGTTCAACATGTGAAGAATAATTAAATCAAAGGAATTTACTGTGAAAGGCATTTTCAGGTAGGACCCAATGGAATACAGAGTTTTATCTTTATGCTATTGCTCACTTAGTTATCCCAGCAGCCTTCACAGTGATTAAGGGTCCACAGCTCTTCTGTTAGCTCTGAGTAATTTTCAATCTTTTTTTTTTTGTGATCACATATGTCTTAAGAGTAAACTTCTTAGGTTATATGGCACTTCCACCTACTAGAACTTACCATGTACTCCTAGTGACTAAACGTACCATATACCTAGGTCGTTGTCTGTTGTGAGTGAAAATCTAGTATTAATGAAAGTTCATTTTAACAAGGTTTCCCCTCCCTGTACTCCCTGTTTTCTTTCAAAGTAAAAATGTGCCATTTCTGACACATTTTTTCATTATAACGAATCAGCCTTAGTGAGACAAATTAGTACTATGCTGACATACTGACACATCTGCTAAATATAAAAGATGATTCTCTTTTACTTCCAGTAAATTTGTACCAGTGACAGCTATGAACAGTCTGGTTTAAATAATAGATTGTAAAAAAAAATAAATCAACATACAGCAATTTAACTTGTCATTTACATATAGTAACAGGATCTTGCAACTGATAGAATAATTGAAAAATATGTTAACAGCCAAAGGTAGTCAGAGGCCAAACAACGCATGTTAAGTCTCAGCTAATACAAGATGATAATTGAGACTGCCAGATTTTGCATTTACAGTTTTGGTTCATTTAGTCAGACTCCAGCAAACTTTACTTCTGCTAAGCAGACAACAGAAAAACATGAGGAGATACAATACAGCCTGAGGGACATCTTTAGTTCCTTGGCATACAGCTGGCTGTAACCACGTACTGGTTCATAGATGTACGGTATTTAGTTTTTGTTTTCTTGTGAAAGACAGCAAGCAGTTTAGTAATAGAAGACTGCAATTATTTTCAACAGCAGAAGAAAGAACCATTCAGTGCAAGAAAGGTTTTCAGTTTCCCACTCAACAGCGTTCTTCTTCCCCCACAGAGCATAACCCTCTGTCTCAAAGTGCTGTGGAACATTAAACACAGTATCCAGGAGCTGTGACGTTTCCCTTAAGAAACAGCCCAAAACCTTTACGGAGAAAGACCGCTGTAATTTCCCTCTCCCACCTTTTTTTTCCTATACAGCATTTTATATCTACTTCGAATTAAATTTTTGATTAAGAGATGGTTTGATTAACTTTAGAGTCACAAAACGTCAACGCAGCTTCAAGAAATAAAGGTTTATTTCTCTTCAATCTAATCAATTTTTCATTAGGGTGAAGGTGTTTATCAGCTTTTAGCACACTAGCTTTGAGCAAGGTGCGTCAATCTTTGTAATGAACTTATTAATTAGAGTTAATTTAATTGAAGTGGAATTGAAGGGCTAATTAACGGACAAACTGCTGATGAAGATAGAGGAAAGCTCTGCTGATTTCAAACCTGTAAACCCCTCTGATGGAAATAACTAATTCTTTTTTTCTTCTAGCAGCTTAACAAAATGTTTATGGGTAAGATTTACTTTTTTAGTGTACTACTCAGAAAGTCATTTTGCACTATTTGAGCAAATAGTCTGTCCATATTTTTACAAAGCTCTTTTGTGAGCTTGACACTTTTGAGATATTTGGTAAGATGAGAGATATTTTATATTATTTTAATGACCAATCATTCCTTGAAACTTAAGTAAAAGATGGAGCATAACGGCATCATCAAAAATAGCATAGAGGACACTGTGTCAAGAAATAGAGGATTCATGTTTTGCCTAAGAACTAGAAAGGGTCTCTCACAAATAGCCATTTTTAGTGCTAGAAATGTTCAGAGAAGAATTTTTTCTTCTAAACAAATTTAACAGAAGACAACATTTTATTCTCTCTGTCACTTTTTCTTGAATGTTTGGAACTCTGTCCTATCACTCCATAAACCATAATGGAGTGTCACAGATCCTTGTCAGGAAGTACATTCGTTTTAAAAAGATGGTACTCATGAAAAAGTTATATTTATTCATAAGTTGGCATAAACCCAGCTAGCCCATGTGTTCAGTTTTCATTAACAAAATCATCTGAATTTTTAGATGAACTGTTTTAGACGAATATATGTCTCGCAGTTAGACATGATTTCTCTTTTGATATGTGGCTACCAAACAATATTCTAAAAACTCGTATTTGTCAAAAGGCTGCTACCATACTTTATAAATATTTAGGTTCTGCTCTCTGTGATAGTACCTCCAGTCATTTCCTCCATTTGTTTCTAAGCTCAGACTATGTTTTAATAAGCTCGGTTTCAGCAAGAAATTTCTCTGCTTCTTCACTCCTACCAACTCCTTCCACCCCAGCACCCTGCACCCTTCCTCAAAAGCTGTTTAGGATGCATTCTTGCATTCCCTTCACCCTCAAACTAGCATGCTGTCTGTTTTTCAAGAAAAATACCTCCAATTAGCTGGAGAGATTTTAAAAATTGGACTGTCTCTAGCTTGACTACTGTTGTTTTAAGTTTCTAAATAGATGTATTAGGTAAGATGATACTTAGATCCATATATTCTACAAAGAACATTCTGTACTTGCATGTGAAGTACCTGAAGTTACCAGGTGAAGGCAGCTGTAAGATACCACTTGTCTCTGTTTAGCCTGTATCCAGGGCTAAACTATAGCAGTTGTTCCATCACCCGTGACCCTTCCACAGCCAGGAAGGGGGATCAGGAAAAGGAGAGGAGACCCGGGGGTTGACATGAAAATGGATTTAATGAAGCAGCAAAACCAATACTAATACTAATGCCAATATAACCTATACAAAGTTATACTCAGGCCAGTGAATGTATGATGGTTACAATAAATGAGAAAGGAGCTCATGGGAACAGAATGATGAGTGAGGCCCTCCAGAGACAGGGAGAAACAGGAGGAGCCCCAGTCTTCAGTAAACTTCTCCCTTTATAATGGCATGGGATACACTTGTAGCTCAGGTCAGCTGCCCTGGCTTTTGCCCCTCCCAGCTAAAGCTCCTGGCTGACTGTGTACCATGGCTGGCTGTGATTTTATCCCAGTGAAACCAAGACACCAACAAATACATTGATTTTCAAATACTTCAAATTCATCAATTATTTTGAACCTTTGAATTGATTCACAGTTCATACTGAAATAAACTCAAATACTCCCATCAGGATGGTAGGTCAGGTCCTAACACAATAATGTCATCAAAATGCTGCTATTCAAGACATTATCATTCTACAAAATGCAAGTATTTTTAACCCTTACCATTAGAGCAATCTGGACCTGTCCAGTTGGGGTCACAGGTGCAGGTACTGCTCTCTTGAAGGTAGGTGCCATGGCCAGAGCACTGGTCAGGGCACATCGTCTTCAAGATTTCACAGTTGTTGCCACCCCAGCCTGGGTTGCAGTGGCACTCTCCGTGGATGCACACACCGTGGCTGGAGCAGGCTGGGTCCAAGCAATCCGCTGCGGGAAGATGAGAAAGGTCAGCTTAAACTTGTCATTCCTAACAACAGTTATCAACCCTTAGATGCTCATGGAACTTTTGGGCTTAATCCACACTTTAAGACCTTGTGAAACAGGCAGCATTGCACTCATCTTAAAAGTAAACAGTAGGCTGAAGCTGAGAAATTCACCTTTGTTTCATTGCAATGAGTGAGAAAAAGACAGAGTGGACCAAGGTACCTTGGCGCCAGCCTCCCTTCTCTGACTATGAGGTACATCAGTCTTTATTGTCACTAATGGCATAGCAGCAATCTTCTTTGTAAAAACACCTTGCTTCCACACCACTTTCTGATATTGTGACATTTACGGGCTACTACTGAGTTAACAGAGAACCTTTCAAGGTTTGCTGTTTTTTCTGAATCACAACAAGGTTGGCTTTGGGTCTTGGGCAACTGATCTCCGTTCTGCCTAATCACAGTTTAACAAGCGTTGGATTCTCTGCAGCACTTGGTATCAACTGACCCAATCCACCGCTACAGAGTTTTGACAGCTGCACAGGACCCTCCACTTGTTGCAGAAATAAATGAGTTGCATACTGTCTATCTGTCTTAATTCACTTTAATGTGCTTTAGATGACGAGATTTAATTTAGCAATTTGACTCAATAAAACGCTACACTTGTAGGGTCAATGGTCTGAAAATTTAATTCCAGAGACTTAATTGCATTACTTTGTACGCGGAGATCAATAAAATCAATTTGATTGAGGAAGAAAATGGTGCTTTTTACTCCCTAAAAAAATAGAGTGGAAAATAAACTGTTTTGCAGCACACCAGAACGAATATTATTATGCACATCTCTGGAATATAAAAATGACGTGTCATTTTTCACTCTGATGCCTTTGAATCAGCACTTTCCACAATGTGGTTGGCGGAAAATATCACTAACAAATGCAACACATTAATTATTTATTTTATACTGTGAAAATTCAGAAAGTCTTCCTGTATTCTAACATGTATTTTTTGTGTGCTTTCTTCTTAACTGACCTCAGCCAGAAAAAATAAACATAAATATACTGGCAAGCAAAAAGATATCACACATTATTAAGAATTTTCCCACTGATTACTTGAGAATAAATAAAGTACAAAAACTTCAGTGATACTAGTGATTCCCAAAATTGATTTTAGTATTCTAAAATGATTTTCGAAGAAACATCGTTAGCGTGTATGATCTAGATCTAGCAAAATCAATAAAGCTCAATGTGCCAGCTGAAAACCTGACCAACAGCAGGTTCTGGGGTAAATATTTACTCATTTACCTTCTTCACAATTTTCTCCTTTGTATCCGGAGTTGCAGGCACAAGAGCCCATGATGCAAATGCCCCGGCCCCCACACTGGGGATCGATGCACTGAGTTGTAGGGACGTCGCACTCGGTGCCCTTCCAGCCGCTGTAACACAGGCAGCGTCCTTTGGAGTACTGCCCATTGCCACTACACAGCACCGGGCAGGCTGCTGTAAAATCAAATATGGCAGAAAAATTAAAACAAAGTTCTTCACCAAAGCTTTATAAAGAAGAACATCTAAGAAGAAAGTCACATGCCCATTGCTTTCCCAATGGACTTGTCTTCATGCTCGCTTAAAACTGACTTGAGCAAAGCATTGGGTTGATTTACCTCTCGAACAATCAGGGCCCAGAAACCCAGGAAAACAATGGCAGGATCCAGAAACACATTCGCCGTTACCATGGCAATTTCGGGGACATTCCACCACAGACTCTAAAGGGAAAAAAAGGAGGATAATTCACAGACACCCACCTCATAAAGTACCTATAATTTGAACTACTATGAACTAACAGCACGCTCTTGTTCTGAGAAAAGTGTTTACGTTTGGTTTGTTTGAAGGGCATGAATAGCTGTGATATTCTATTGCTGATGCTTCTAGTATCTTAGGACACTACATTCCAACAAAAGGACTCAAATTATAATGGTAAAACCGTATGAGCTCCATGCTTAAAATGCAACCTTTGCCATTTAACATATACTTCAAAACAGCATTCTCCTTTCAAGCACTGTTTTACAAGGAGGTACTCTTCTTATGCCTTAGACCTAGTAATTAAAACAGATATTCTGCATTTTGTTCTGAGCAACAAAAGAAACACTATGAATGGAAAACCCTTGAAAAAATGTCAGATCATTTAACTACGAAGACTTATTTCTGTACTCCTAAAAAGCCTGACTGGAGCCTAGAGTTTGGTAAGAGCTTTGAAGATTATACTTACCTATAATTATGGTATTAAAAGACACCTGTTCCGCATTTTTCCCATCATTATAAAAGGCCAGGTGCCAGATGCCAGAATCCAAATACTGGATAAAACCTGCCTCGTGGAGACTGACAGACCTTGCCTGCCGCCCCGCTCGCTCCGATTCCAGCAGGTTGCGTTGCTCCCTAGCAATCAGCCGGCTGCCATCCAGGAGCTCCACAAAGTCGTACTGCAGGGAGGAACAGACAGAACCTTCACAAGTCATGGGATGACCCAGGGCACCGCCAGCTTCCCCACAACATTCTGACAATAGGCTTGTATTTTGGCCAAGAGTTTCCTTTTGAGCAGGGAAGCAGGAGCTGAAACCAACCCTTGATTATTTCTTTGCCCCTTGCTAAGACTTCAAACAGAAATGCCAGCTAATCCTCATGCTTATTAGAATAGCTTTTTGGTGACAAGAGGCCAATAAATTTATTGCATATATTGGGGGAAGAAAACATCAGTTGAAATGAATCTGCAGTCATGACTGCTACTTGAACTACAGGTGAGAGCTAACTTTCAAACTGTGTTATATGCATATGGGTTAATAATAACACTCAATATCAATAATCTACTTTGCTTTTCATTTAGTTTTTGATGAAGGATTAAATTTTTCAGTCACCCTTTCAGACATTCTGGAGCTCTAAAGAAGAAGAGTGAAAGCTTTACTTCCTATCACAGAACCCCAAAAGAGGAGATGGAAAGCATAAAACACTGCAACTGTTGAGGATGACAAACTGACAAAAAATATGGTACCTCAGGTCAATGGGCAGCACATGCTGTTTTGTTAGCAACCATCAGGTTGTTAACAATCATCATCCAACCCAAATGATTCTATGACCAGTGGAGCTTGGAAAACTGTAGCAGCATCTCAGCTGATAAAACAAGGAAACTCACAACACAAGGTTTTATGCACGTTAATCTTAACCAGCACTAACACCCGGGGGTATATATCTGCTCCGGGCCCTGCGCTGATATAACCTATCTGGGAGTCTCCTCTCATGGCTTGAAAGATGTCTTCTGCACATTTATCATGTAAAAATGAATATGTATATAGCAAAACTAAACAGGTAGGAAAATCTAAGAGCATTCTTGCTTGTGGCAGAGAATCTCCGCTTTTCCTGCTGAGACTGTTCACAGTTTCACTTATACTCTGACACATATTTATTGTATGAAGTGAACTGTAACACATAAACCTTCAATCACCCCCACGTTAGAGACCTCTCTCGAATGGAATTACATCCAGGGCCTATTAAAGTAAAGGCCAGTATGTGAAACCGCTGATTCACCTAAGCCAGGATAACATTGGTTACCAGGACCAGAGAATCAGTGGTTTTACACTCTGACTTGTGCGACCTTCAGAAACTGCTCCCAGGACAAAGGAAAACATGATAGCCTTTGTCCCAGAACAAGGGTTTAAGTACTTATGTTGTCTTCTTGAGCTTGCAGGCAAAAACACACTGCTTTGTAAGAATGTTCCTCCCCAGTAATCAGAATTATCTTCTTATCAGTCAGGATATGAAGGCAATGTATAGTTAATATACCCTTATCAACACCTGGGACACCTTTCCAAACTATGTTTGAACAAGCAGAATAGAAAATAATGTGATTAGGATGTGCAGAAGCCGGTACCTTGGTATGCTGTCACTCTCAATGTACATGCTGCACCACATGAAAATGAATTCAACCGTTTGGGGAGAGCACCAATTATTCAAAACCATTCAACATTCTCATTTTTCAGAGAATTAAATATTTATATTATTTTGTGTGAGAGAGAAAAATAGGTTTGTTTTGGGTTTTTTTTTTCCCTCCTGCCTGACTCAAGAACGCTTCTTTCTGGTCATGTTTTTCACTAATTTAAAAAAAAGAGAAAGCTTGGGGAGTTCTGAGATTTAGTCATTTATGGACATTTGGAGGGACCTTGTAATCTGTACATTGAAGAGTATCATTTTTTGTAGGAGGAAAATTTCAGATGAAAACCGTATTTTTGATATAGGAACAAGTGATTATACTACTTGGTTGACCACAAAGAGTATACTAATGGCAGACAGGCATGGTACAATTAATGGCTTTGTAGTTGTAATGTAATAAGGACATATGCTGTTATCAGAACACCATTTTACATTACATTTTAAAAGCTATACAGATGGAAATTTACTGTTCAGTCTGTCCCGCAGCAAAAAACAATAATTGATCTTAAGTCTTTTAAAGGCTGGGGTTTTTTTATATTTAGGACATGATAACAGAAACAGACTGGAAGAACAGTTACCTTCATAAGCAAAAAAACATACCAAATTTATTTTCCTCCTATGAGGATAAATTAATTACCTTCATATTTACTCTAACTGTGCTGATTTGCCCTACCACTCCATTCAGTTTTGCTTTAAACCAAAGTCCTTTTTTTATTCTTAAAGTGTCTTTAAATAAACATATTGATTCTCTGGCTGCACTGGAACTGACATTTTTAGAAAGTGTCACAAAGACTTTCAGGCTCGCATTGATTGGGTTTTGAATGGACAGCCACCGTCAATTATTTCTGGTTGATTTATTTATGATTCCCCAGAAAGAGAGAACTATGCATCTCAGATCAGTTTGTGACACACACATAGTGGCTGTGATGGAGACTGATTTTGGTAACTAAAGGGAATACAGAAATAAAAAAAAAATAATTCTGTCTTGATTACAATACATCAAACCATTTTCTACATGCTATATCCCTATTATTTTGAATTATAGGACAGAAGAAGAGTTAAATTTGCTGCATTCTCTTATTAATTTATGAAGAAATGCTAAACAACTGATAGAAATGGTTTAGCTATAGTTGATCTTGTTCCAAGATGAGGGTATAAACTAAAAGACTTCTTGAGATCTCTCCCAAGCTCATTCCTATCATACTTTCATTATATCCATTGCACTGGCAGGATAATTGGCATCAGAGGTTGTACAGCTATGGAAAAATAGACTCCAGTTTCTTCTTAATCATTGCCTGCTTTTAACTGGATACAAAAAAAGAGGTGGCTAAATAGGCAAAGCATCCGGGAGAGAAGTGAGTATCAAGCTGGCAAATGTTATATGCAAGTTTGCACTATAGCCAAAAGTGACACGGAGAGAACACATGCATTCATAGAAACACCAAAGCTGTAAAGAGGAAGCTAAAGAAGATGGTGGTGTGTGGTTGCACATGTAGGGTATCATAGGCATATGAGCAAAGACATTGGTAGGGGACAGCTGGTAAGGAAACTTTATGAATGCTGGCAGAATGCAGGTAGTAATCAGTTCTCTATTAACATAAGATCTGAAAATTCAAATACTGACGTTTGAGAAATAGGCAGCAGTTGCTCATTTGCATAAATTCTGTTATTAGCACTTGTCACTCTGTGACTAGGAGATAAGGGCAGATAGCATTCAAGAGATGCAGACATAAAGTGCTATATATATATATATGGGCGAGATCCTACTTTTCAAAGTCCTCATGAAACAACCCTAGCTTTACACATCCAGAGATGGGCTCTGAGCCAACTTTTATCATCCTGGGATAAGAGCTTGGAGCTATGGTAGACAGATCTACAGAAATACCAGTTCTGTGATTAAAAAAAAAAGCAACATTAAGGCACTGTATAAAACCACTGTAGTTAAACATCTGCTATGTTCTGTGCTGTTCTGGTCCCCCCATCTTGAAAAGGCTTCAGTAAAACTGGAGAACATTCAGACAAGGATGATCAAAGGATTGAAGCAGCTTTCATACAAAGAATGACAAAACAGACTGGAAAAAATACAGCTCCTTGAAGACACTAGAGATCTATAAATCAAGGGAGGCATGGAGAGGAAATCAGTGAGAAACTCTCCACTGCCTCTTCAAAACACTACCAACAGGGTGTCAAACTAAAACTACCAGGAGGCTGCCTCAAAACACTGAGGAGTATAGTGCGATATGTGTAGTTAAGCCATGAAACTCCTTGCTGCAAATGTCACAGATGCTAAAAACTTCCATAGGTTCAAAGGTGGCTACGCAAATGCACAGGAAAAAAGAATCTATCAAAGGTTGTAAAATACAAAGACAGCACCTTTGACCCAGGAAGTCCTTCAGCCTTTAAAATGCTGGAGGCCAGGAGAGTGCAGTAGGAAGAATAACTACAAATCTGTCATGCTGCTACATTAATCTCTATGTAGCTGCTAATGGCCACCATCACAGACAGAATGCTGGGCTAGATGGGCCTTTGATCAGAGCCAGCATGGACATTCACATGTTTTTTCTAATATGCTCCTATGACACTTGTAGCTATATGAGTAAGCTGTAAAGAGGAAGCTAAAGAAGATGGTAGTGTGTGGTTGCAGTGGAAGAATGCAGTGAAGCCCAGAATTAGCTGTTTGTCTGTGACTGCCAGATATGCCTGGCTTGCAGTTAAGAACTTTTGTCTGTACAAACCATAAGGGTTAGGAGACATAAGAAAACAATAAACAGATTTATGCTTGCAAACCCCTCCATGTTCTATTTCATTAGATGTGCTTTTGCCTAAATACCTTATTTTTTTATATAAGCTACTTTGGTAAAATACATATTTTAGCAGTATAAGTTGTGTCTTCATCAAAGTCCTGTGATAAGGACTTTGTTCCAGGAAGGCCTAAACTGTTGAGAAATATTTTACTCCATTTTTTCCTCCAATGTGCAGGAGCACAGTTACCAAAACAACCCCAGTTGCTCACTGGAACTGCATTTTTAGGAGATTACACACCTGCTTTATCTCAGGCACCTAAACCAGACATCATTGGCTTCAAGGCCATATAAACATTCTGATAACCTCGTGCCCTTGAGAATCCTCAGCAGCCTTAGAAGTTCACTAGGACTCTGATAAGTAAGCATGCCTAATTTTTCAAGGTATCAACTGTCAGTCAAATGGTTTGTAAAAAAAATCTATATTCTAGCCAAAAATAGGACAAGAGAGCTTGACCTATACCCTGGGAACAATATATCCAAAATGTCCCAGAAACTACAGAAGACAGAGTAGCAGGATTTGCATATGATTCTTTCTGTTGTATAATACTTAAACATGAATAATCACTTGGGCAGTAGGAAGCCAAAGGAAAAGAAGTCTGTGTAACACAGATAATGGGAAACAGATTTTGTTATCTCCTTTTCCCGAATTTTTGGATAAAGGGCACCCCTATTTCAATCTTTTGCCAGGATAAGGAATCAAGTAGGGATCCCTTTCCATAGATGTATCTACATGCATATCTTCTCATATAAATGCACAGTCCAGATCAGCATCTTCAGTTTTATTCATTCCTGCCATATATGTATTCCCCTACCTCCTGTTATTATTGTTATCACGGAGTTGGCATTTGTATTCCAAACCCCTGTTTCCAATGGCCGGTAACTTTTCCGAATCAATTTTCTTTGAGCTGGAATTTCTCATGCTTGTTGCCAGCCTGAGGGTGGGTGTTCATATGTGAAGGTCTGAAGAAAATACATTTAATCATTTTTATGAGGATCAGATTTTTAAATAAATGTAAATGCATTTTCTGCATTTAACTTTTAAAAGTTATGGCCAAAGAAAAAACAAAGTAAATTTAAATAGTGTAGTAGTATGCAAATCAAAACTTTAAAAAAAGTGAGATTAAAATATTTCCATCTTGCAGTTATGGATTTGCTGTTGCAACTACATATCAGGCATAATCAGTCAAGCTTAATTCCAATTATACCAGTAGGTTGATATGCTTAGAGTTGTGTCCAGGGCAAATCTAAACCCATTAAAAAAAAAAAAAAAAAAATCAGTTAGATATTGCATAATTCTCTAAATGAGGTAGAAAAGCATGAGCTCAACTCCCTTTTCAGGTGGAAAAATGGTTCAGAGCCAGCACTTGGACAAATATTGAGCTGAACGAAATCTAAACTTGTAGGGTTTTAATCTTGAAAGTAAAATCTTAATACAATTGATTCTAAAATACTGTCTCAGACAATGATTCTCCCTTTTTCCTGCCAGTGCAGAAGACTATTCATTCTTTTATACTTTAACTTTTCTGTAATACAGATAAAAAGTGTTTCTTTGTTACTAGGCAAAGGCAAGACCATGCACAATAAAAAGTGTCCTTAGAAACCCTCTGAGGGCTGGAGCAGAATAACTCTCTGCAACACTTAAGAACAAACTTTCAAAACACTGGCTGTCTAGTGAAGATGGACACTTTTACAACCCCAGTTCACTCTGTCTCCCTAGACACATATTACCTAGTTTTTCTTTTATGTATTTATTTAGAGAGCCATCAAGCTGCAATTACTATAGCATTTGCTTGTAGAATAAACTGAAACTTCCTTAAAAAACTGCTGCCTTCTTGCTTGCAAATTTGGTTACTGTGGTCTGTGACCAGCACTCTCAACCACATGTGCGGCCATAAGATCCTGTATTAGTTTGCTTAGGTTTACAAAGATATGTCTATAAACCACAGAAGAAAGAAAGTACCTATAAATTCTGTATGAACCAACTCTGTATCTGAAGCACCATCATTGCTCACGGCATTCAGAACAGCTCACGAGTATGAGTAACACCCCTCCTCCAGCCCTGATTTTAGATGCCATCACTTAGAGTATCAGAAATGTTTTGGAAGTGACATGAAATCAATAAAGTATAAAAAGTAAAACTAAAAATTGGCAAAAATGGACAAAGGATGTAATCCTGAGAAAGAAAAAGATACAAAAGATACAAGCTCACAGTTTTCAATAATGTTTCAATTACTTGTAATACAAGCAGTTCTCACCTGAGTGTGTGAAGGTGGCAAGCCTTTTCGGCCATATACTCCAATCAATGCATCTTTCTGAAGGGATATATTGAATTTCAGAAATTGTGGCTGATCAATGAAGAGTTGTGATCTCCAAAAAATCCCAGGGGGAACTTCTTGTATTGCTCTTCGACCTATATCAAGTTCTCCAGAATCTATAGTGTTGTTTTCTTGTGCAAATCCCCCTAATTTTCCTGACAGGTTAGAATAAGAAGAGATAAAAAATTAGTATTCCTTTCTCAATTTCAATCATCCTTCATATAAACCATCAAATATTTAGAATCACCTCAGATAAAATGTTATCTGACAATCTTTCTGAATGTCAGATCCCAGGAAATTCACGGATTTGGAAATAAAAAGGCAAAGATACTAGAAATACCTACCATGTAAAAATACTGTAACTTCCATAAGCTGTAGCATTACAGAAACTGTTTTAGGATCTACATTAAACTAGTAATTTTTTCCCCAAGTATTTTATTAGGAGTCTTCCAGCATAAAGTCTCACACTAAAAAAAAATTAAGGTAAATGGAAATGCAGTATGCATATTTTAAGAATAACAGATGCATAAGCAGTCAAGAGAACTAATATATAGTCTTTTCTACATTAACTATCAGAGCATTTATACAATACTAACATGTCTACCAATCTGGTTTCCTATTTCTTGCTTTTATGCTCCCCTCTCAAAAAAGCAATGTTTCTTGCTCCGTTGTGTCTATGTTCTTATGCCTACATCCTCTGCATTCTCTAGCCTCAGCCCCAAGCTTGTTGTCACCTCCTTGTCCACACTGTCTCCTGAATAAAAGATATAATAGCATGTCAAAATCTGGTACTTTCACTATTTTCTATATCATGAATATGTATTTATCCTGCAGGCCAATTACCAGGAATAAGAACACAGCACTGAAGGGCATTAATGACTTTTCTTTATAAAGCATTTGTGCAACTATCAGTTAGCCCTTGGAGGCCTGTGATGATGGCTTGGAAATGCCCAGAAAAAGGAATGAAGGTGCCAACATGCAAAGACACATGATGTGAAATGGTAACACCAGAAAAATGGACTACTGGTCTTGGTATTAAAAAAGATTAAAATAAAGTCATAAACTTTAGATACCTCCAACAAAATTTTTGTTCAAGAGGGTAAATCCAGACATCAGAGGCTGAATCTACAGTGCAGCTTGAGTACAGAACAGTATCATCCAATCTGCAAGGCTCTGTGCCATCCTGGTGAAGGACCATCAAATAAATGAAGGAGGTAAAACTGTTCCAGACCAAGGCCTATGGAGAAGGACTTGGGGGTACTGGTGAATGAGAAGCTCAGCATAACCTGGCAATGTGCACTTGCAGCCCAGAAGGCCAACTGTATCCTGGGCTGCATCAAAGGAAGCATGGCCAGCAGGTCAAGAGAGGTGATTCTCCTCCTCTACTCTGCTCCCTTGAGACTTCACCTGGAGTACTCCGTCCAGCTCTGGGGCCCCCAGCATAAGGACGTGGTCTATTGGAGTGAGTCCAGAGAAGGGCCACAAAGATGATCAGGGGAGCTGGAGCATCTCCCCTGTGAATACAGGCTGAGAATGTTAGGGTTGTTCAGCCTGGAGCAGAAGGTTCTGGGGAGACCTTACAGCAGCCTTCCAGTATGTAAAGGGGGCCTACAAGAAAGCTGGAGAGACTTTTTACAGGGGCATGTAGCAGTAAGACAAGTGGTAATGGCTTTAAACTGAAAGAGGGTAGATCTAGATTAGACATAAAGAAGAAGTTCTTTACTTTGAGGGTGGTGAGGCACTGGAACAGGTTGCCCAGAGAAGCTGTGGATGCCCCACCCCTGGAAGGCCAGGTTGGATGAGGCTTTGAACAACCTGATCTTGTGGAAAGTGTCCCTACCCATGGGTAGGGGTGTTGGAACTAGATGATCTTTGAGGTTCCTTCCAACCGAAACTCTTCTATGATTCTCTGATGACTCTGCAAGGCAGAGGGCAGGACGCTATGGACAGCGTCTGTGATAGGTCCAAGATATCCACATTGCCCCTGGTTGTACTGCAAGGGCACACAGAAAATTTGGCTAAAATTACAAAGCTTTCTCAAAGCTCATAAACCACAAACTGGTTTAGTTGTGGTAGTGTCTTCCACCTGTCAGATTTGTAGGAAGCAGAGCTACTAAGACTGATGCACTAAAGAAGTGGTTTGCACAAACCGTCACCACCCAGTTTTGAAATGTGGGATGGTTTAGTTGAGCTTGCATCAAGTCTCTTTGAGGCCAAAGACTCAGATCTGATGTACAGGCACTAACTCCACACCGTGCGGCTGGACACAGGCAGACTTGGAAGCTGGTGCCAGGGTCAGAGCCTGCTTCAATTTGATGGAATCAACACTGTCAAATCTAGACTAAAATGCAAAGATGTGTGTAAGAACTTGTTTACCAACACACGTCAACTCTGGAGTAAGCAAGTAATGTCACATTTAAGCAGCTGGCACATCAAGGTGAGCCTTAAGTGAAGCAACATAAAGAAAAATGGAACAGTAGCTACAGTCTTCCAGTCTCCTGTGTTTTTACCAATTTATACTCTTTTAATCAGCAGCTAGTCTATTGTAAAGGTTTAACTAAACCAATCTGAATGTGATAAGCATGTTCAAGTGATGCTGACTGGTTTGCGTACAAGTGTTTCGAAGAACTGACAATGCTCTGTTGCTGCCCTGCCTTTAATGTTCAGATTCTACATTATTCATAATTTGACAGAACAAACTGACACAACCTTTTTGCAAACATTTAGACTTTAAAAAACTAGATTAAAATCTGAAATGCCAGGTGAGGTCACAGATTGATCCTCGCCACTTTTTGTGCATCCAAGATGAACAGAGACTGCTGCTGAATTAAACAGGTACAGAAGCACTACTGAGAGACCTTGAGTGGGGGCTTGTATCATCATCAGAGCTGTGCCACAATAGTGTTGCAGTCACTGAAAATGTCTCACTTGCAGGATCATCATATTTATCAGTATTCTCCTGAGAACAGACAGTGGAATACCTGATCTTGGAGAAAGCAGTTTTTTACACTTTTCAGGATCAGTCTGCTTTTCCAACTTTGGACTTAACCTTTCACAATATTCATATGTTATTCTAGAAGATGGTTCTTTATTTGCTATTTTGGTTCATTTAAGCATTTGTTTCTTACCACATCCTTCAAATTTAAGCATGTTGTGTTGTATAAATTCACACACTGATGACTAGTAATCACTAAACAATAAACACTTGTTCACAGTATTGATCTGCAGCTTCCCCTATTTCTACACTTGAAATGAAAAACCAACTACCTCTCACTACTGCAAAGATGAACTAGACAGCTTGAGCAGGTGCACTTTATAAAACATTTTGACCAACTTGCCAGGAATGCCTATTGCTGGGCTTCAAAACCTAACCTTAGCAGATAATGATCCTACAGACTCCTATTTTCTTGACCAAAAAAAAGAGGCAGTTTTACCCTGCAGCCACATGCCCCTTTAACACCACACCATGTCTCTCAAAATTGTCACTAGTTGTTTGCCCTCCTAAGAATGGGGCGTGTATTATTCTTTGTTCCCTGTTGTATCTCAAGAGGCATAAGAAAATGCTAGCAGTGTCATTTCCTTTTTACTTTCTAAACAGTAACAGTTCTTAATCACAGCTTTAAATCAAAATATGAAATGTTACTTTCATTTACACAATTCCATAATGACAAAACAGCCGTAAGAAACAAAATTTAAAAACACTTAGCTTCCCGCACATTCTTTCACTGTACTACTTCTTTACCCCCAGAATTTCTTCCTTCATAGAACCTCCCCAAAAGACAATAATACAAACACACACAAATATTTATAGTTAAATAGTATTTATATCATGATTGGTACTTATATTGCTAGATATACCATTACTTAATTTACAAAATACGTTAGTCTGCTCCAACAGGTCCTATCCAATATATAAAATCACGATCTGATGCATTTGTGACACCGATAATCCCATGCATTATGGCAAATTAGTAGGTAATAGATTTGTTGTATTTAGTATTTGTAAATTATATTTCTACTGTATGAAGTTAGGGTAGACAAAATCCTGAGCTACAATATTTAATTACTGTACAAGAAAAATAATTCACAAATACCACTAAAATGACATGAAGCCAAACTCCCTCTCAATATCTGCAAACATTTTATAGATTAAAACACAAGGCACACTGTGAATAACTGAGTATCTGTAGCACAGAATAAAAATGAATGCACAATCAAAACACATAAATGCTCAACAATAATTGCTGTGTAGTGTCACACATAATATCATTTTCCATCCTTCAAAGGCAGTAGTAATTAGAATATTAGGTTGCAAGGCTGGATTTGCAGACAGTCAATAGCATGTTCTCCCATTCCATTGAAAACCTTGTATTCAGATCTTTTAGTGTGAGACATCTGCTATATCTCCTTCTGCAACAGCCATTTCGAGAAATGAAATCAAAATCCTTAAAAACATAACTTTTCAGAAAAAAAAAAGAAACCATAACATCTACTTAGGGAGTTGCTATACCTTTAATTGACATGAGATACCGTAAAAAACAAAAAAGCTCAATACATCTCAGTTACAGCAGGTATAAAGTATTTTAATGAGCATACTGCAAAAAGTGCATCCAAGTAAGTAAAAATAAACGCCCCTTTTCCCATTCACTTTTTTCCCCTCATGCATTTTTACAAAATCTGCAATTAAGCAATTATTATTATAAAGTCCTCCTGAATTGTACACAGATTTTTATACAACATATAAGAAAGCCAGTAACATTTGATGTGACCAACTGCTAGAACACAATGGTTAAACAAGCTCTTTTCTTTCACCTTGTCATAAAAACAGATAAAAGCACCAACGCATCTCAAGTAAATGTTTGTATTCGATTAAGCATGACTTAAAAATTACTTTGGAAAACCTAAACTGAAATGGCCTATACATCCATCATATCCATAGAAAACACACATTCTTACGCCACCTTACGTTGCCCTGAATCATGCCTGTCTTGATAAACAGGTAGTATGCTGCCAGCAGTTTACTGGTCATATAGAGAGAAGCACTGGGAGAGGGAAAAAAAATTCCATGAACAAAACAAATAACAAACCTTTGGAAAAGGCTTGTTCGGAGACTGAAGCTTCACTTAACAAATGATTCGCATTTAAGGATGATTTAACATGCTTTTACTGTCAATTTATGACTAGCCGCTTCTAGGTAAACCACAGCTGAATTTTCTTCAGAAGTCGTAAGGATGCATTTTCAAGTTTAAGCTTTGCCCATTCATCACACAAAGTAGTTGCACTTCTGAATGGCGAATGAACACCTGGGATCTACGACACAGCAGGCCATGATTTTCTGACCAAAGCAGGTCTAGGATTATTCAAAGTTTTGATAAGAGAGTCTCAAGGAAAGTGCCTGGCCCCTATAACACTAGGGATTTCTCCCACCTAAATCAGAGTATCAGTACCAAGGGGCTAAAGAGAGGCAGTACTGAAAACGGTTCAGCTGTTGAAGTATCCAAATCCAGCCCTTATTGATTCTTCCTACAGTTTTCAGTAACTAGTATGACAGCACAGGGACCCCCACCTTAAATTTCACATCTAGCCATTGCACTTTCCCTTCTGCTTAATGTTCCTTCTGTGGTTTAAAATATGTATTCTCTGGTCTGCCTGTTGTTTAGTATTGATGTATGCTGATAAATGACCACTTACCATATTCTGCAGAGGACAGCAGTTTAACAGTGGATGGAATTAACCCTGTTCTCTTGTACAGTACTTAGGGACATAAGGAAAGAAAAATGGGATTTGATATACTTGTTATTTCCTTTTATTTTTGAGGCAAAATATAACATGTTTTAATTTGTAAAAAAAATAAAAATGATCAAGGGAAAAAGAACAATTTATATTTACAAAACATTTACAAAAACACATATAGACTTTAGACAAGACAGTATATTGGCTACTGAGGGCAGAAGACAGTGGGAAGATGAGCTGTCATGGCAGCATCAATATTTATTAACCATACAGTAGCTTTTTGCTATTCATTCAAAACAAGTAAGAACATAGAAAAAGAGAATAAATATCTAAGTGCAAAAAAAAGGCAGTAGGGTAAAGGAAAAGAAAAAAGCCCTACTGGAGAAGTTTCATACGCTCACAAGGTGACAGAAAGAATGAACTGGGCTGTATCTTTTCTATAACTTGGAGCTGTGATAACTTGAAAAATTTTCAAGATGTCAACTTCTGGCAGAGGCTTCCTCCTCCTCAGTGGTAAGGAGGTCAGCTCTACCTTGTGAAAGGGAAAATAGATTTTTGTGTAATGAAGCAAACACCGCATTCATCAACCATTTAAATCAAGTTTTCCATTCAAAACCTATTGATTTTAAAGCCTCTGTTAGCCCAAAGTGCACAGGCTCTTAAATGTTTTGAGAATCTTAAAGGGCAACATGGAAAAAGGTCGATAAGAAATAATCCCTTTATGTGGTTTGTATTTTAAAAGCTCCTACAACAAAATTAATAAAGTTGTTTTGTTTTGCTTTTACTTTATATATTGGCTGGATGATTCAGGCTCAGTAATATATGCTAGAGACTTCAAGAAAACCAAACCAACAGATTATATGTGACCTATTAATTTTCAGAGAGAAATGTTTAAAAAAGAAGAAAACATCATCTGCAGAGAAAAACACAAGCCGTTCCATAACATGGTCATCATGCCATAGGAAGCTCCTTGATATTGGGTTGCCTTCTAAACACTGCTAAGACAGAAGCTTCAAAAATAAGCAAAACCTCCCTGAAGCACCTTTTCTGTTGCCAACTCTTCAGAAAAAGATACTGTGTCCTCCCTGTCACAGACAAGGCTTTTGTCTGAAAATTATCCAGGGCTTGCTGGGACTCCCAAAGATTGAATCTTGGTATCAGGTCCTCCTTATGAAATAGGGTGTCCTGTCACCTCAGGCTCTCCGGCTTTTTTGTGGCCATTTCTGCCACAAGAGATTCCAGCCACCCCAGCCCCTCAGGAAGGGTGGTCTGAGCCAGTCTCAGCAACATCCTGCCACCTCTGAGAACCCCACAATGATCACTACGTTATCAAAGATTTTAGAGTAAGCGGAGGTTCTGCTTCTCTGGATGTGATGAGAGCTTTTCTAGCCTCATCAAACATTACATGTAAAATTCCCATGAGGACTTTTGGTTGACAGCCAGCTTTCTTCATATGATCAATGCTATCGCCCAGGATCCATCACTCCCTTCATATGCTAGGTAGGAGGAATGGTGTGATCTTTTTAATTGAAATACCGCTCCTGTTTAATATCTACATATCATATATATTTAAAATTGCTATTACTTAAAATTACTCAGTACCTCCTTTGGAGGAAATGTGTTCAAGTCTGGCAACGTAAATAAGACACAAACAAAGGAAATGCTCCGAAAGAAGGAGAGAAATTGGTGCCTGTTTCACTTACCATTTTCTCCAGCTGGTACTGTTACAGGATGTGTTGGCACAGTATCAGAATTCACTTTTCCATTTTCAAATGTATCATTTTCAGTTTGCTGCAACTGCCAGTTGAGGCCAAACAGATGCATTGCTGGTGGTAAAGGATACAGGTTATTTGATGCTCTTAACCACAATGACAAATCACACAAATAATGGCTTTCCACGCTTCGCAGCAGAATAGCAACTCATACATTAAAAAATTAAATTACAAGAACAAGCATTGACAGACTAATAGTTCAACTTAGCAATAGCACTAAGCAATTACTACCACTGTCCTTTAATGATACAGTGCTTTTGGTGAGCACAGTTGACAGAAAGCTCACCAGTCTCATTTTGAGTCTCTTACCGGTCCCAAATCAATGTTCAAAAGGATAGGCAGTAATTATATTCTTTCTCTTTTTTCATTTTTGATCATTCTGAAGAGACAAACCATTTAAGTGAGCTTCTAAATGACTGACTACAATAAATGATTTAACCGGCAGATCCGTTCTGGTTAGCCAGGAAGGGAACAGAAACAACACAGGAGGAGAAGGAGGGTGCTGTGGGTATTGCAGGGCGAACCTAAAACACGAGCACTCCTTTCCATGCTGTCACCAACACCATGTGCAGCCTCCAGTTGTGTGCCTATTCCCCACGCTAGTGGGGAGGCCAAGACCATTAGCAGATCTGGAGACACGAGGGCACTTTGATAATGATAATGCAGAAGCCAGATTTCTGAACTACTTAATTCCCCACAACTATGTTCATTAGAAAGGTAATACCATGTTAAAAAGTTTAGCTAAGCTAATTATGAAAGACAGAGTCAACCTTCCATAGTGCTAGGGGGAACTACTTAAGGAACCTTGATTATACCAGGGATTAAGGAATGAACCCCCTGCCTAAACTTTTAGAGCAAAAATATGAAAACAAAACAAAACAGCTTAATGCTGTGATACACATAACATTTGCAATTTCTCCCTATCTGTGGTATATTTCCTTCTCTTCCAGTGACTCTATGATACCACCAAAATGAATTCTATTGTTTTACTCTAATTTGCATTTGGTATAACATGAGTTCGCTCATTCCACAACAGCAGTTATTTCCAAAGCTACAATAGTCTTTCAGTGCCACTAGGGAATAAAAATACACTGGGGAAAAAAAAACCAAACCAAACCTGTAATAAAGTATTTTCACTATTAGTGCAAAATATAAGGAAAATAATTCACTATATCTTGTTGCTTCTGCTCCTTCTGTCTCCGAAATAGATCACTGCTATAACAGTCAATGTTTTCAGTTTATTCATTCCTTATATCCAAGTGAAAATTCTTCAACCCTTTTGGTTTCACCTCTTGGTTTTCAACCTCTCTGTATTGACCATGACAACCCTTACTTAAGACAAACAGGCATCAGTGCAAGTTTAGTCAGGTAGACAGCAAACTTTGCAGAATTAAGACCTTCTCTGCCAGGTCTTTGCCTTAAACCCTCCCCCTTACCCTCAACAAAACAACAAAAACCCAGAATGCAACCGAAGACCTATTACTGAATGCTTCAAAGACTGAAATCCTCACTATAGATGACATATCTCTTTGTTCCAAGTCTCTGACTCTACTATTACTCTTCTTTCTCAGACCTTAAATTGCCTGTCAAACCCTGATAATGTAGAATGTTCCTTGACCCTAAAACCTTTTTCCTCCCCGCCATCTCTTGTTAAACCATAAATCCAACCACTGCCATTTTTGGCACATCACTAGAATTAGCCATTATTATTTTGGCCCTACCTCAGCTGAAATTCTTATTTATGTATTAATCATCTGATGATTGCATCTGTTTTAATATATTTCATCAAACTCTACTATCTGTTATACTAGTTCACTTCACTGGCAGAAATAAAAGACTGCAAATAGCTAAATATTTCATGATTCAAACTTAGTACATTACTTGTCATCAGTCTGGAGGTCTAAATCACCTCTCCTAACTTTGCTGGCTTCTTATCACTTTTAATACTCTTCAGGAGAAAAAAAGAAAGTGACATCGTTTTGTAACTCTAGAAGTGTATCCCTTCCAAACACAGGAACTTGGAACATCATTAACAGCTTTGTCTGCTAGTGCTATGTACACGCCCTGTGCCTCTTCATTTTCCACTGGAAGATCAGAAGGGGAAAGCACTGACATGACCTTGTAGCCATTCCCTCATAATTCAAAACAGCTGGAATCTGAAGTCTTCAAAGGCAAGGACTGTGGGATTTATATTGATTACATCTCAAAGAACGATGGTTACTACAAGACAAGTAACAATTACCTTTTCTTTGTGTTTCCGCTGATGTGAATCCCACTGTAGTTCACTGTCAAAGATGGTGAGTAATAGCTGTATCCCTCAAAAATGCTATTGCTCGCTCAACTTTGACACTGAACTAGCACCAAGTTCAACAAACAATGTCTAATATGAATGAACAGATTAATACAAGCAGCTGTTTCACAGATTGAGAATATCAGAATATTTTTGAAGTGGACCAGAAATGCTGCTTGACAACTCCAATAACAGCCCAAAACTTACAGTGTGTACTAATACGCTAAATAATTCAACTGTGTAATCTCTCTTAGACAGCACTGTGGAATTCAGAACATTCTCCTTGCACTACACATGTGAGAACAACATAAAAGAATTAGGCTTGTTGATACAAGATCAAGGCACAATTTCTTTAGAGCTGGGGAACTTTAAGAACATGGATAAATTGACTGATTAAGACAAATTCGGGCACTATTTTGTTAACTAAGATTGGTCTTTTTTCAGGCCAGCCATCAATATAAAAACAAACCTTAAGCCCTTATCAGTGTTATAGACAGCAAGACCCATGTTAAAAATTCTTGATGCCTCCATGAGTCTGATAAGCAGCATCTGGTACTGGTAACTGCACACTGAGAGAAAGCACACCTCAGCAGGGGGCCTGAGACCTTCAAGTCAAATGTTACGAACTAGTTCTGAATTTCCAGAGGGAGCAGGATGCAGGTAGACTGCAGTGGTGTATATGTTTGATTTCCTCAGATCTCAAAAAGGACGAAGAATTTCTTCCACCTTTAGGATAGGCGTGGAAAAGTTCAATCCCCTTCTCTGTTTATATTACATTCAGAGAAATGGTAGGTTTACTTCTTTCTATAAAGAATTTGATATATGAAGCAAAATTAAAGGAAAAACATATAAAGTAAAATATATTTCTCTACCCTCAGCTGCTATTTGAGTCCCGTATCTAATGTAAAGCAGTTTCTTGATTTTTTTTATTAGATATTGCCTGTCAGGTCTGGTTTATTCCCATTCAATTTGGCATTTATTTGGTGTTAGACAATGAAGACAAGAGACCCTTCTTACGGTAACTAGTTCTGAGTCTGCCAAATCTATAAGGGTACTAACACTGGAACAACTTTTAACACTGGTATGTCTTTGATGGCAGCAAGGACTTGTCTGAGAATGCCAGATGCCTCTAACCAGAAGGCACACAGCTTATGATGGTTGTGGTCACAGACCACATCCAAATAACCCACAGCTACAAGCATGGATGAACCCTCAGGGGATGGGAGAAAACATGGCTTGTCACAATTCCAAATGTGCCCCAAAACCCTAACAAAAGCCTCTTTTTATTTGTATCAAGACTGGGATGATTTCTCCCATTGTGGTGCAGGAAGACTTTTTAACCAGAGAAACAGGTAGTCATGTCCTCTGCCTAGGCATTCTGCTGTTTCAGTTCCCATCCCTATTCTGCAACGTAATCTCTAGCTACCAACAGATCTTCTTCACTTGCTAGAGTTATGATAGCGTTTTACCTGACAGAACAAATCTCAAACATACGAGCATTAACCAAACTAACAGTTGGGCTTTTGCACCACCACTCCTGCCCCTTTATATTTCGGCAGAGCAGAACATGCCAAATAGACTGAGATATTCAAAAGAATCAGAGCTCAGATTAAAGAAGCACATTTTTACCTACAGTAGCATTGATGTTAACACAAAAATGCTATCATTTGTCACAGGCTATCAGGTAATCTTAGCATCTGTCACCATACAGTTCACTGAAGGGTTTCTGAACAACCTTAAACTGCTTCTTCAAGCTTAGTTGGTCTCACCTTTAACTCTGTAATTGGGGTCTAGTTATTTTGGTTTATCATCAGTCTACAAGGCCTTCAAGAATGAAAATAGCAACTAGAATACATTTCACAGCAAACACCTGAAAAAATATTATGACTAGTTTACACTGTGTAAAACATTTTACAATAATGTGCTTCAGGAAGAAGTTGCTGCGATTGGGCCATTTAATTCTTTTAACATGGCCAGCCCATTTGTCTTGCACGTTCCTTTCTCAAGCTAATATTGCTGTGCTTTTAGCATTCTCTACAAGGAAATTCTTCTTGAGTAAACACACTGTATTATCACTTCAAAACCCTCTTCGAGACTTTCTTCAGCAAGCCAAAAAGGAAACCAGTCCCTTTATTACTAGGTTGTAAGAGATGGATAATTTATGTAACTATGTGGCAGAACTAGAACCGCGAGAGCTGACAAATACCTGCTGCATTCGACTGGGGAGTGCTTTCCCTTCACTGCCTTGCTCACTAGCTCAAAGCTCTCTTAGAATCATGGAATTGTTTACGTTGGAAGAGATCTTTTAGATCATCGAGTGCAACCGTTAACTCAGCACTGCCAGGTCACCACTAAACCATGTCCCTCTTCTGTCAAAGTTATGAGAGGTACAAAAAAGAATTGCAACAGAAAACCAATTTATGAAGCTTTTTCTCCATTTAGCAAAAACTGGGCTTGTCTGGATTTTCTTTTTCCTCATATACTTGAATGTTAAGATCATAGGGATAGCTATCTGATACAGAAATTAGACAGGTGTTAGCATCCTCCAGTATCCAGGGTGTAGCTCTGAAGAGAAAACAAAATTTGGACACAGATGTGAATATACATACAATGCTGGAGTTTATGATTGCTATCAGAAAGAAAGAATTTTTTTTCTCTTTGTAAGAAAGAGTAGCTATATACAGTAAAAGCCTGAGAAACTTAGTTATTGTTCTGGTCAAAATTCCAGGGCGTCTCTATTGTAACTCACCAGGATCAACCACATCTTTTAAGGTACTGTGACAAGTAGGCTCATATGAAAAACAAAGGGCATAGCAAACACCCTGTGAGCTGTGCAAGTGAAAGCATTAAAGATGTAGGTGATAAGGATGAACAAGCAACACCACATGCATATAAGCAGAGGCTTTATTCACAGAAGTAGCCCTACAATAACTGGAGCGGAAACCCAAGTTTAAGCCTGAAGTCTCTGAAGTACTGGTTAGAAGTGCCAGTAATTCAACAGCTTCTATTGTGAATTTGGTAAACTTGTTTTTTGCAATGAAGGAATTCTAAAGGCAACACTGCATTTCAGAGGAACAAGAATTCACAGATAGGAGGATTCTTTTAAGTAGAAAGAAGCAGAAACAGTTGCCAGAATTAGGAAATGGACTTCCACGTTCCTCTACCTCTTCTTAAATTAGAATAGATGAAAAATTAACACTAGACAGCAGAAACAAAAAACACTGGCTATCTCTAAGTATCAAGCATCTCCCCAAGACCTCTGGAGGTAAGGCCTGTGGTGTACATTCTATACACAAAGAACTTGACGCTGGGGAAAATTGGTAAGAGGAACTGAGTGACCTTGGCAACCCACGTATGACAATCAAGGCTTATTATTCATGAAGTTCTGCTTGAAGATGAGCTTCTTGCTAAGACATTGAACCCATCTTGCAGGATTGCTACTGCTGTGTGTTTCTGGGTGCTGGTGCTTTCGCTTTCAAACCATGATTTACAAAATTGCTTCCCCAGAATTAATGGAATAATATATATGCACACTTGCACACAAGGAAAAGTGAATATCATTTATATTTAAAGCAATGCAAAAAGATTATAATTTAAACTAAGCAAATTGCAATTATTGCTCAATCTTGTTGAAGGATTATCTTCTAGTTCATCTCCCTGTTGGCAATACATTTTCAAATGAAATATTTGAACATTGAAGTGGCTTTTAAAATTATCTCCCATATATTTTTCTTGCAGCTATAATTAGACTCTAAACCTATTTTATTCTGAAGGACCTGGAGTGGACCAGAAGATGTGCAAATCAACTGTCAGTGATTTGCATTCATTTGCTTTTTTCTAAGATAATAGGATGCCTTGGATGTTGCTGCAGATCAAATAGTGAATTAAAAATATTTAATTAAAATTTTAAATAAAGTGAATTAAAAGTTTCAAAGACAAGTTCTTTATTTATTTTTCTCAAATCAACAAAAAGCTTGTTGTTTCTAAATTTAAAATAACTTAAAAGTACATTATTTTGAGCATCTTCAAAAGGTTAGCCACCAGGATCATCATATAAATGTTTCTGAACCTATATTCTGAATGTAAAGCATTTCAGTATATCATTATATGAAAAACTTGGCGAGAGCTATCAAGATCAATACAGTAACTGAAAAAGTGTGGTCTCCTTCCTTTTAGCCTGAACTGTTGAATGGGTCCATTGATTTTGCTGTTTCACCTTTATACCCTATTCCCCATTTTCTCTTATAAACTTTTAACAAAGAATCTGCAAAACATGTAACAAAAAATTGCTTTGAAAAAATATAGCAACAAAGATATATCAGCTCTCTTATTAAGGATAAACTTAGTTTCTTTGACCACTAATAAAAGATGATTGTGAGCCATTTTAAAGTACGGTTGCACATGAACTGTTAAGAAAGATGTGTGGTAGTCTCGGTGTAACTATTTTTACTACATTCACCCAAAAACGGAACGTTTATTCCTCTGAAAACTTGTATGGCTAGATGTCTCATTTTAGCTGTCAAGCCAGGGACTTCTATATAACAATGGTCTAATTCTGTCAACTGCATTATGTGAGGCAGATTCAGAGCTTAAGGGAGAATCCAGACTTCTTAAAACATAAATAAAGATCATTACTCAGAAGTCTCTTATTTAAATAAGATGTATCTGTTATGTCTTGTTTCAGATTTCTCCATTTATTCTTATGATCATCCAACATTCCACATTATGTAACAGACTTACAGTATTACCTAAACAGTCTTTAGTATTATCTTGGGCTTTTTCCTGAACATAGCTTATTCTTTTTCAGATAATGTTGTTCACAGTTAACAAGATGGTGAAAAATCATCACAGTTACAGAAATGATAGGGAAGTGCATATTAGATTGCGGACTCCTTTGAGACAAGGGTTGTTTTGTCTCTTTTAGTTAATACAAAGGCATGGAAAACATTCCACAAATTCTGAGTTTCTATCTAATAAAGTCATAATCAATGATTCTGTTGTCAAGTATTGTGGAGGAGGGAAAAAAAAATTCCCTTGATCTACAGTTTTCAAGACTGAGTTAAGACTGCAGGATAATTACTTCTCTGTATTCCTTCAGGCATTTCTTTACCCTCTTCCTCAATCTTTAACTCCTTCCCTTTCCTCCCTTACACTTGCTTTCTGGAAAACAGCTGACGTTCAGGTTATCGATTATCTATTTTAGTTTTTTTCCGCAACTCCAACAGAAGTCTTGCTCAGGGTGACATCCTTTAGATCACAGCTCTCATAAAACAGAAGTGTTAAGAAAAGCAATAAGAAAAAGTCTCAAAATTCATTGGAAACCTCTTTCTTCAGCAAGAGCATCAATGAACATGTCCAACCATTTTCATAGTTCAAAAGTCTCATTTACTACAAAGAAACCCTCAAAACCCAAACCCAACAAAACCCCACAAATATCTTGAGGGATATAATAATAATGAAATGGCACTACATGATCACGTATAACCTATTTGCATGTTGATGACATAGAGAAGTGCAGTCTGATGAAAAGATTTAAGAACCAAAGGAAAAAGAAACAGGGGCCAATTAATGCGATGTTCAAAGGACACACTGAGCTGGGACTTTACGGTATAAAATGAAATACTTGTGTTGCATATTTCCATCTCATGACTGGCTAAAAAAGATCAAAGCTTTTTTATTCCATATTAAGAATGACAGAATATTACAGCAAACTTGCAATAAGGATAAATGTAATAAGCTTTAATAAAAGATGATAATAAGGTTTGATAAGAACTTTTGGAATGTCACCAGATCTGGAATGTAAGATGAAAGCATCTGCATGTAGAGATTGTAGTGTGTTATTTGGAACCCCATGGAGCTAAACTGTGATTAGAACTACATATTTTTCCATAAATTAGCTTTTGTTTTGAATTTCCTGCTGAGATCATATGCAAGTTGATTGAACGTGCAAGTCAATATATAGGTTTTCTAATCCTTTGCTGTTTGTTAGGTTTCATGATATCATGATTACAGTGGTTCACTTGTAGATCAAAGGTATGTGATTGAGGCCAAACCAAAATAACCTATAACCTCTTTACAAGACTTCTTTACGGTGATTTGGCTTAATTCATGTTAATTACCATTCACTTACCTGAACTGTGCAATTATGTAGATGCATAAACCAACCACTACATGCAGAGCAACTTCCAAAGCCACAGAATTTCCACTTAAATCTATATTTAAAAACAGAATGGACACGCTGCGTTCACCATCAGAGACCTTTTTACACAAGTCAGCCTTACCTCAACACCTCCAAAATAAACTTATAAGCCATTAGCTACCTGCATAAGCAAACAATCTTGTGTAAACTCTTGGTTCAAAAAAAAAAAAAAAGGTTTAAGTCAACTCAGTGATTGCAGTCATCCCCTTACTGAAACCTCTCCACCACTCTCTGTTTTAGTTCAGTTCCTCACAGGGACACAGTTCCTCACGACATCACCAGGAATTACAACTGCCTAAGCAGCTGTGTGTCTGAGTCAGAGACACACAGGAGGGATTGGCTACTAGATGAAGCATTCTTTATTATGTAGTCATCAATGAGTTTTATGTGCATTGGAATAACACACTGTGTTCCTCCAGAGGCTTCACTAAAGTGAGATGTGGCTTTTATGAAACTACTAATGCGAGCAAAGATATACTGTAGATATGTGAAAAATACTACTAATAGAAAGCAAACAATCAAAAAAATTTATCATGTATGATTTACAAAAGGAACCTATGACATAAAGACAACTGTACTGTTAATTGTTTGCAGGGCCAGTGATTTGTTGCTTGCAAGCCAGTTTGTAAGTCACTTTGTATTTTCTAAGAGTTATGTAAGCCCTGGGAAAAACAAGTTAGGATTACAGTTTCACACTGAATTCTTTCCCCCTTGAAGTAAAATCAGCCACGACACTGAACTATAAAATCTTACAGGTGATATTAAGAATAGCAGTCTTAGCTCTGAAGTAGCAGTCACTTATAAAATTGATGAAGAAAACCAACTACTCCTTTTACTGTATGAAAACATATTGGATCAGTAACAAGGATTTTTAAAAAATTATCCTCTACTGTTGGCTCCAGCTGAATTGAAATCATAAGAAGGATTGTATCTCTCCTTTTCAAATGTGGTTACCTCAGTATCATTACCTCTACTTGAGATTACTAACAGGAGAGAGACAGAAAAGAAGCTGCTGGGGACCAAAAACCTGGAAAAAAGTAGAAAACATAAACAGGTATTCCTTGGCAGCGTGAAAAGATTTGGAGCAAGTCAAATGAAGACTCATTGTCCAGCAAAAATGCCTCTATAAAAACTGGTGTGAAACCTGGCATATCAAAGATGAATGAGAAGATGAAACAACAGATGAGTTTGGAGCTATCACAAGTGAAGACAAATTTACTGTACACAGTTATCGTGTTTCACCTTGTAAAACTTATGTAAATCAGTGGTTAGCACAGGGTGTCAACTCTAGGCAGCTGGCTGTTGGTTTAGTTTTCAATGAATATTATCAGAATAAAAGTACTACTCTTCCTGTAGCATACTAATGCCAACTTAGAAGCATTTTTTCAATAAAAACCACAGGAATCACAACTGTTTCTTCAAGTTTTCTAAAGCTAGCTAATTTTCCAAATGGCTGATACTCATCTACAAGACCTAACCCCCTCCTATACTACTCCCTCTATAGAGCTATTAAAAGAGATGCTTTTATGTGATCCTATTTCATCAAATGTTGGCAAAACCACTCTGGTTTTGATTGGTTTTATTATTGAGGAAAATTAAGCATTTCAAATGCAAATGTTCACATCATCCAAACAGTTGTAGCACATTTGTTTTTCCTGGATTATAAAACTACAAATGCTGTTATTTGACAAACGCTGTTAGGTGACAATTCCTAAAGGACAGCATTTTTGGGGTTCATTTTTGTGAATGAAATTGTCTGAAATGGCATCAATGTGAAAATGAAGAATCTCATACTTAAAGATTCCTGTGTACTTCAGAGGACACCTAACTTGCATCCATAATTAATCACTGCAGTGGGGTAATTACACCTCTATAAACCCAATGCGTTCTTGCGATCTCAGTCATAAATGTAACACCAAACAGTACTGCTCAAAGCAAGTCTGGACACATGTACTTGACCTTTTTATTCCACAGTGCTTTTGTGTGGAGAGGTTTAACCAAATCTCATCTAAATCAGACATTTTTAACAGCGTGAATTTTTGAAAGCAGTCAAAAAGAGACCAGGCAGTTCTCTTCATAGAAAAGATTCAAGAAAAGATTGCAATTTACAGGAAAGGTGCAATTTATACACAAACCTACCAGTTTTAATACATGCATTATAATTCACATATCACAGCAGATAGCACATCTCTAAGGGCTGGTCTCTTTCTTCACAGACCTAAATTAGAAATTAATAGAAACTACCAGCAAAGAAGGGAAGACTGTAATCCTATGTCTACAACAACCTGAGTAATAACCTAAGTAGCTTCATGTCTGCCTTGCAAAATCTCTTACACATAAGCATACATTTGAAGTATTACCTATGCTTACATACTACTAAAATATACTACACGTTTACCTGTGTTGATAAAATAGGAACTACATCTCTACATTACTCTAAGCTTCCTATTTATCTAAAAAAAGTAGCTGGTGTAATTAAATTTCATTTCTCATTAGACTGAAAAATTGCTACTGTTTAGGAGTCTGCCAGAAGATTACAGGAGGAGTACAGAAGGGCCCATGTCCTTACATAATGTGCTTGCAAGAGATTTCAGTATTCCTGAAAACATCATCCAGATTTTGAAAAACCACATATCGCATCCCAGTATGATGGCAGAATCACACAGTGTGTGACCTCTGGACAATGACATCACGTTATCTTGCAGTTTATTACTACACCTGCTGTATTGCCAGGATTACTGAGTTTCAATTTGCTCCACTGGGCAAAAGTGGAAGGGTGACAGGACTATTGCCAAAAACGTCGTGATAGATCTTAATTAGAATACAAGCCTTTTTCAGAGAAGAGGTGGGTATGCTCCTTGACAGATTAACTTTTTTAATCCCTTGAAATCTTGTCAAGTCTCTTTTAACCTCCTGACTGCCAATTACATGTTCCTACACCCTTCTGTATGAGGATTATCCGTCTCAATGAGCATTTTACTTTCAGTGCCACTAACAATAATAGCATGTGACATCCACAACACCAATCAAATATTAATACTGTGTACTCCTGAAATAGTAAATATTATGTTATGCTTTGCACTTAGTCTGAAACACAGTAACAAGATCTTTGCTTAAAAACCATCAACCAAATGCATTATCCATAATGGTGTTTTTGCAGCAGAAAGTAGATTTAATGTTCATGCTTCAAGACATAGATGTTCAACATGTTTAGATTTTGTACTATTTCAATGAAAGATGTTAGAAACACTTTCAGCCCAGTTCAGTCCAATAAGGTGGTGAAGCATAATGACTTCATTGTCTGACTAGTCATTCTCTCTTTGTCTCCCAGTTTTGAAAGAAAGAATGTCATAAATGTAAGAAATTACATTATTGTTTAAAAAAATATTTTCACACTACAGAGACACAATGACTTCATCACCAATGCTGTAAACATGATATGAAACTCATACAGATATCTAAAAGACATAGCTATGGGATAACAAAGAAAATAAATTTATCTCATGTTAGCTATAGCAGAAAATCTCTGCAATGCAGAAAGTCATGGAAGTACTAGCTGTAATATTAAGCTTCTTGTTAAAGCATAAAAAGAGTGGTCCATCACATGTCTATCTGAATACTGCCATTTACAAAGGACATGTCAGAAATCACTGAAAGTTGTTATCTGAACTGATGTTAGTAAGACAAGGCCTAAAAATATCACTTATCCAGCTTTTATAATTCTGCTTTTAAAGATTATGACGCACTGAAATGGAACAAGGACATTGGCACGGCAGACTTCAAGGGCTTTCCTAAGGTCTGTTCAGGATGCTAAAATACTTTAGAAATTTCAGGAGGTGGTTTCTACCTGCTAAATAATTGTACTGGACTGCATTCACCAGGTATATGACCACACACTGAAGGCCCAACTGAGGAGAATACACATCCTTTGGTCCTTACGGACCACATACCTGCTCTTAAGCCTAACCACAGGCCTTATGGTTAGACCACATACCTGCTCTTCTGCCAGAGAAGAGCAACATGTGGCAGTGATGCTTAAAACAACAAGCAAGCAGATTTTGACAGGCACAGGGAAGAGCCACACATGCTGAGGATGCAGAGCCCTACTGATGGGCAGCTTCCGGCTGCCCATGACATTCGGAGCTGAGTGACACCTGGAAATGTCCATTCTAGACAGAGGCAAGACTATTACGTACCTAATCCACAGCTTCTTACTTTGAGAGGCAGCCACTTCCAACTTGCACCAAGCCTGAAGTGACACTGGAAGTGACACTGTCTTTAATTTGGGAAAAGAAAGGATGACAGGGAACACTGCTGCTGCCTTCAAATGCACTGGAGACACCCAGAGCCTTCCCTAAAAGCCCCATGAACCGTAAAAATGAGAAGCTGCCTATGACTTTGCAAGGAGTGATGTACTTTCTATAGTGCTGGAGATAACTGGCTGCCTTCCCAGCTCCAGGTAGAGGCATACATTGAGCAAGAACACAAGACATTGATGTGGTTCTCCTAAGTGCTTGGTGCAATCAGACATCACTAAGAAGCCAAGCTTAGATAGCTGACATGCTTTGTCAGAAAGTTCACAGAAGAGAAGTTTCCCCGCTGTAGATTTCTGGATGGCAGTTTGAATACATTATGATGTGTGGATCTGGTAAAATCTAAAATCTCAGAGCACTTTCTTCAAATGATGACAATAGACCAAGAGGAAAGACAAAATATTCTACCTCAATGCCTCTAACTTGATGGAAAGAGAAATGGGGTGAGAGCATAAATCTGGCAAACTGTAAAAATCTCCCACATATCTGCAGACAAGGAGCATATTTCCAACCCACATGTTTCAGTGAAGCTCCATTCATAGCTAAGGTCTCAGTACAACCTAGGGAAGCAGAGAGAGATGGGGAGAATACGTAGAAAACAAAAAATTCTTCATGGAACTCTCAGTGACAATAGCATTACCATACTCAAAATTAAATGCAGGTCAAAGAGAAAAACAGTTTCTATAAACACATAATGAAAGTAAAGGTGATTAATGGCAACTAAACTATATTTTCCCTCATGCCTGTTAATTACAATACCTATGCTGGGTATTGTAATAAAAATTCCATTTAAATGGCATTATTAATTACGTTGTTTTCCTCATTCCTGGCAGTAATTGAGCTTTACGAAGAGCAGAATAATGTTAACTTGGCATTGCAATCAAAAAGAAATATGATATTGTTCTTTATTGATAAAGTAAAATAGATTCCTTTTGATTACAGGTATATTTAGTCATTGCTTTAGTCACAAAAACTCAGTTCTGTAATTGTCATAGGTGTAAGTCCATTACTTTTAGGAAGGGTGGTTCTGCCCTACTATGACTTCTGCTACTGAGTCCAACAGGAAAGGCATCTGGTCCTCTGCAACCTGGGAATGCCAGCAGCTGTCACACTAAATCCTGAGTAATATGGGAGATCTACAGACAACAACTTGGAAACAGCACTGAAGACATGGAAAGTTAACCTCAGTCCTCAGAAATTGACAGTTTTCTAATTTTTAAGGATTACTTAAAACTCACATCCAGGATAGTTAATTGACCCTCAGCTGTAATTTTCACACTCTGCATTCTTCTATGTCAGTCTCCTCTAATGATTAAACTTGTTTGCTATTTTTCCTGGCCATCCCCTTCTTCTCTTTCTACCTTAAAACTTCTTATCTTAAGTTGCTCTGTTATAATTCTCAATAAGTTTTTAAGATAATTCTGAAGATAGCTGTCCGTTACTAGAAATCTATTAGCATATAAAATTTCAGCTTACTTTAAATATCTTGAGATGATACTAAAACAGTAACATGGACAAAAAGAATGAATGTGCAATATAATGACCACAGAATAAGCACAATGTATCTATTTTATACAAATGTGGAAAATATCAATTATCTATAGCTATCAAACATGTCTTTCAAGTCTGATATCTCTTTTCATTTGCAATTTGCATTGTGACTATATAGTCATCTCTGTGTCACAGCAGAACAAGTTTTTCTAGTTTCTCACAGAACGAAATATAAGCTAACATACGTTTTACCAGAAGATATTTCAGTTGTTAAGTCTAAATGTTAGCTTTCTTTTCTGTCCAAAATGGATCTGCTTAACTGTTCACAGCAAGCAGTAGTGATAAAAATAGTCCTGTGGCCTCTTTAAATAAATTTTCTTTCTCCCTTTTTTTACCCACAGAAGCGCTGCCCTTCTGTTACCACTGATATTTAAATATTTGCTTTATCACAAAGAATAGTCGGCTGGTGTATATTCTTGTCCTGACCATTGGTTGCAGAGCTAAGGCTAACAAAATGATCAATCCCAAGGTACACAGAGGGTAAAATGCCCAGCGGACTGGGAAGTATGACAGACTGATGTGAAAAAGTTGGGACAGTAGCAGAGGCCTGACTAAATAGGTCAGGTCTCACTGTGTATTCAAAGAATGTTTTATGTTCATAGAAACCTATTTAGGAGACATAAAATAACATTCATGACAGAAGCATGCAAACTTTCAGTGTACAGCTCTTAAAGCTTGGCTGACTGAATCTGGTATTGTGTAATTCCAGCACTGACTGAGGAAAACTGCTCACCTCTTGGGTTCCATGTGCAGTGAAAATGGCACTAACTCCTTGTATTGAATTAGACAATGTAAGGATGGTGCCATTGGCAATGAAGAATCAATTGCCAGAGCAATTCCTGGGGAAGAAAGAGGGGCTCTGTGTCCCCAGATGCTTGTTAATTTCACCCAGTTGTTGAATTCACATAAAACAAGAAATAATTAGTACAATACCAATCAGTCTGCTAATATAGCTGGTCAGAGCCTGTGCTATGCAACTACATAATGGAAACAACTCCCCCTGACTGATGTAATTCCCTAAAATTGCACAGTGGATTTTTCTGTTTGAAGAAAGCACACCCAAGAACAACACACTCTTCCCCTTACTAAAACCAAGAATGGACAGAGAAGATCCCAAGAGGTAGAACTGAGGGATGAAAATTACATATGGAACTTTGATTTGATGCCTATGTTTTACCTAGGAGTTGCTCTACAAAACTTTCCCTTCGTTCACTCATTGAAAATGATGGATGCTTAATGAGGCAGTAAGTCATGGAGAGACAAAGGTGAAAGTTCTGTTTTGTTTTTTGTATTGTAAGTGTGGACTTTATTTCTGGCTCTCACACAGATTCCTTGTACAAAGTTTGGGTAAAACTTTTAATGTGTCTATAGAAAGAGATCAAACTAAGGCAACTTCACATTTTTTACTCTTTCATTGCTTAAATTTAATAGCACTCCTCCTAGTCTTCCAAACAGAGACAAAGATTCTAAAATGTTAATGTTAGGAAAAAAATGGTCATTTTCTTCCTTGGTTGCAAATCTGATTATGAATAACAGCTAAGCAAATGAGCAGTTTGAAGAAATTACAGCGTAATCCTGATCCCAAAGTAAGGCAGTTTACATGTTTTATTCCCCATTTTTAACCTATTATTTCAGAGAGTTTTTCTTTGAATCCCTTATTCTAAACTAGAGCTGTTTTTAAAATTCCACTCCTCTATATGCTGCTGCACTATCTTTTGTTTCAGCATTTGCATGTTTTTGTTGCTTAACTCCTTGTTTCTCAACCATTTAATAGTATATGAAGTGCCTAAAAAGAGGACCAGCTTTTTCCACAACTCCTAATTTCTCTAAAAATTAGCAGGTCTCATTGGCAGGAATGGTAAATTTAAACATTTTCTGCACCACAAAATGCTTGAGAGAGACCATGCAGGCTAGAAAAGCAAGAATATGCGGGGAGTTTGGAAGTAAGACTTCCAAAAAAAAAGAGAGTTTTGGAAGTGAGACTTTCCTTTAGACTGAAATAACATTTTCAATTCCTGTGACACCCCAAGACTGCATTAACTGGCCTTACAATGCAGTGTTTGGTCTGGTCTCTACTCATGCTGACATCCTCTGCTCTCACCTCCTCTTTGTAAACTTCATAAACGTAGGAGTCTTTCCTGTCAGAGTGATAGAAGAAGTGCAAGACAGACCAGACTCTCGATGTAGCTCCTTCCTCTGGCTGGGCTAATTGATGGAGCAGTAATTGACTGAGCAGTTCTGCAAAGGCAGACACAAAGTCTAGCAAACTGTCTCTTCTGCCTTCTGTTGCCTGAGCAGAGGCAGCAGGATCTGAAGTCACTTTCTCTACCCCACATCCACTGTAACTAAAATAAGCCTGGGCATGACATGTTCATCTCTTTGCATTTCAGAGAAGAGCCTGGTTACACCACTGTTCACCAGGTGAGTGATCCTATTAGTTCCTCAGTCTGCAGCTGCCACAGTCACACAGTGGGCGTCAGCCACATTATGTTCCTTATCAACACGTACTGGCATATTTTGCAGGAGGGGCTGTTGCATTTTCACACTTGCGGCAATGAAGTTCAAAACATCTCTCAAAATGACTTTACAAATGTGACATGCCACCTAATAAACCTCAGCAGACAAGCCTGACCACTGTGTTAGAGGCATGTCGTGGGATGCTAGAGGTCACACAATACTGCAGCCTTCCCATCTTTTTATGTTATGACCAATTTCCTACTCAGTCATTTCCCTTTCACATCCGTGTTATGAAACAGTTAACCAAGATGAAAGACTGTTTCCGTCTTACATTAATGATTTCCACCAATTTATACTTAGATGGCCTATTAAATGGAGAGTATTTCTGATATTACATCTGTAGAGATGGGAAAACCACATATATGAATGAATGTAATCCATTCATGGTTTTATGGACTTGAAGCTCTCTAGAGAGCATCCTCAAGTGCTGGATTTTACATTTAGATTGCTGAGTTAGCTGAAATATGTGTAATATCACCAGCAGGCAAAGAGCTCCCTACTGACTATGGGCAGAGGAAGGCCCTTGTGCATTGTTTATTTCAGCAAGGATGCGAGCTGGCATGTGCCCATGAAATGTTGTACAGCTATATTTGTTGGTTTTTTTACAGGGTACGTGAATAAATGATGTGTGGAGCTGAAAGCTCTCACTCACTGGAAAGCTTGGCTCCTTTTCCCGCATATGGAATAGAGGCATTAGACATGCTTATATTTCTTAATGTGCCTGTGGGAGAAATAATCCAGTACAGCTATCTTTCTGTGCCCCTCAGATTCATAAGTAATCTGGCTCTTTGGGGCTAGCAAATGGTAGAGCTCATCTTAGAATCCAGCCTTCAATATTTTACTATCTATATGGGTTTTTTTTCCATTCTTAACAGTGATACTTCATACTGAATTCCTTTTGTATTTACTTATTTATTTAGTAGCAGAATATTTGCTTCTGATGACTTATGAGACAATATTATGGAGACAGAGCACAATTAATGTGTTTTATAAATGGGATTATTTCAATCCCACTTTGAAAAAGACACAGTGTCACAGCTTAACCCTAAACCACACCTTTATAGTCCTGTGCATATTCACACAAAATAACCACAAATCCAATGACTGAAAGGGGCTGGACAGTAGTGGCAAGCCCTAGGTTTGCATACATGCTTTTTGCTCTTTGGGGCTGGCAGCTGAGGTGGAAAGGGTTCTCAGGGGGCTCTGCTTTGCCAAGGCAGAGAGGAGTATCTCCAGCTACTCAGCAACCCAGTTTCTGGCATTGTTCATAGGAGCTTTAGCCCTGTAAGAACTACTTCAAAGGCATTATATAGCTTATGCTGTGCCTTGGATAGAAATATAGCAAGTCTGTTTCAACAAAGGCAATGAAGATTTAAGGATCATAAGGCCTTCCAGGCTTTATTATTAATTTACACCGATTTTAAAAAGAGGGAGGAAAGGAGAGATTGACTAACCTCTTTGTATTTTCTTTCCTTAACTTCTTGAGACTCTGAATCTCAGTGCAACCAATACTAAAAAACAGACCCTTACACTTATATTTTCACAACTATGGCGATTTAAACTTCTACTTAATAAATAAATTAAAAGAAAGTCTTTGAAGACCATTTATGAAGTCAGAGAAGAAAACACTCTGTAATCTGGATCAAGTCGCAGAAGAAGGTAAAAAACACAAACAGAGCTTCTGGTCCCTTCTATTCCATTCGCTTATTAAAGTCAATGACATTTTTCTCACAGACAAGCACTGCCCCTGTTAACTGCCTAAACTTGAAATTATATAATACTTATAGTGCACATTTATAAATAATTAAAGAGATGAAGAAAGAAAGAAAATCCTCTAAAATAAAAATCGGGAAGTGGACTTTAACAAACTTAAGAGAAAAGAGAAGAATAATTAAAAAAAAAACCAACAACCCACAGGAGTGAAAGAAGTCTCCATCTTCTCTGCATGTTGTCCTTTTGGACAATTATTTTCCCTGTAGACTTTTCTCTAGCTCTATATACAAACATACATGTATGTAATGATGAAATAAGTGACAGTATTCCTAAATGCTCTCTTTGTTCTATTTCATGCAAAATGAGAGGAAAATTTTTATGGATACACTGTAAGTTATATTCACATTATGGATTTTTTACAGCCTATATTTTACAGATACTTTTATAAGAACTAGACACCACATAGCTTAATTGCAGTTCATATACTTCTTTGAAGTTAATTCACCCACTATCATGCTGCAGAATGCTTGCAAAATATTCAAATTTTCTATTTCTTCTAAACAATTGGGACTTTTCATTAAATCGTTGCTGTGGTGTTTACTGTTACCAAAACCTAGCTAGTTAAAGGTTAGTATATCACAGTCCATATACACACAGACATCCCTGTTCAAGGTGACAATTATAAAAAATGGGACTCACCTATAAAGTAGGACAGCAGTATTGCCAGCAGCACTGAGACCCCTACAGCACAGAGTGCAGTGCATTTCCAGCTACAGTACTTCGAAGACTTCTTGAATTTAAAAGCACTTCTGGATAGAGTGTTCCTAGGTAGTGGCCGAGTAGGAGGGGAATAAACAGAGCCGGATGCCATTGTGTACCCTGGCGTTGCAGTACTGAACAGTGGTGTGGTCCCTGTTCCTGTTTTGAATAGGAAATGCCTGTGGAAGAAAGAGTGTATGGTAAAGTATAAAAGTAAATAAAGCTGGAGCACAGGCAGTCATACCTCTTTCGTTTAATGTTGCCTATTTTTCAAATAGCTAACAACATCCTATCTACAATGGGTCAGAGAAGCAATACTTGTTGCAAGACTTGCACGTAAAAAAGACACTTCACCTTTAAGAAAAGACCGAACCCCCCCAAACATTAGTAATACACTGGTATCCAGACAAGGAACAGAACTACTCAAAATAAAGTGTGGTAGGGAGGAGGTCTCTCAGAGTTTATCCTACAAGTAGGGACAGGCTTTCTGCTGCTGTTTATTTTTGTTGGCTTTCGCTACAGACTACAGGGAACTCCATTAAAAAGTCAATAATGAGCAATCTGACTATAGCCCACACTACTTATCACAGCTTTCCTGAGTTAAGTACAAAGAAAACAGCAATCTCTCAGATACAAACTTCTGGCAACTTTGCCAAAATTAGTCAGTGAATTTTTATTTTTTTTTTTTTGTCCGAAATATTTAGTTTGCTAATTCATATCGCTTCACACATAATCTTACCATAATGAGATCTGATTATGGATATAGTAGCTAGTTACAGTCTGGAAAGTACTCTAAAGAAATATATTTAGTTAAGTGCTCAAAAAGAATCAAAGCCAGCAACAAAAACAAAAAGCAAAGCCAAAGTTAAGACACACTCTGCGAGTTACCAGTGAATTTTTTTTTTTATTAAAATTACCAAAAGAAAGAGTACTCCCTGAGCCTATCTATAGTAGAATCCTTTAATTCTAGTTCATGCAAGCATAATTATTTTGGAAGAGCCTCTAAGCATGGCTTATGCTACCTGGAGTTTCTCTCCTGACGCACGTATACAACTCTACAAACAAAACCTCAGCCAAAGATCTTTGCACCAGCGGTTTTCCCACCAATTTGTTACGTTGGCAACTCTATAGTATAAGGCTTGGCCTTACCTAATTAGGCTTCGCAAAATGAATACATTATAGCTCAAAATGGTAAGAAAGTACACTGTGGAGAATTTTGAACTTACCAAGTACACAAACAGCTAAACAGAACTAGAGAGGTGTTTGCATTTTTAGTAAGAGACACTCATGAATTGCTGATACTCTGGTCTTCCTGAAGCCAAGTGCATGCATACGCTGTGTTTGCCTACTGCATGCCATCTATACATTATAGGTCAGAAGATAAAGCACCAAATAAGTGAGCAGTGCAGGGGAAAGCCCTCTAGTTACACCACGTGGCACTATGGACTGCTTCTCAGCTGATGGGACTTCATCCTCCAGGACCTATGCTTGGATCCTTGCATAGTAATGGACCAACCTATACAGGTATAGCGGCTTTGTCAGAAATGCACTGTAGAGACACTAGAAATTAATTTGCCCCACTGCAGCCTGAGAAAAATACCAGCAGTTGATAAACAAGGTTTGTTATTTGCAGGTGATTTTGCTATGGGAGGTTAACAGATGAACTAGAACATGTTGGCATAAGCCCTCTTCTTGAAAATATTTGCATTACAAGCATGAGCTCATGAAATATGCTATACAGGTTACTTCATTTTGAACAATATTAAACTTGCTAGCAGCAGCAACATAAGGATACACTCTAGATCTACTGATGCACAACAGCACATCCCAATTTTTCTTGGCTTTTGAGCTCAAAGGATTACCAATGATTTCAAAAGACAAAGCCCTGGTGGTTTAAATCCTCTTTAAGAAGGTACTTCTTAAATGTATCAAACATCAAAATGATAATAACTAGCCCTGTATAAGAAATGTTTTACACCTCACAACACCTTTATTTTGATTTTACAGACTCAAAGAAGCACATAGATTCATTAAGTCCTGATAAAGTGTCTTAGCCACTTGACCTTTACTGCTTTTTCATTTCTGGCTGCATATGGTAAATACTATGTCCAGGTATATTTCACAAACAATGTCCATAGAGGTCTCCAGAAAATGCCAAACACAAAGATGGCTCTTTCCCTCTCTGTGTGCAATTTGTACTGTTTTGGGGGACTCAATAAAAGCCATACAGCTTCCTTCATACTCCTCCTAAACATCAGCTTCCACATTAAAAATAAGAAGCTGCCTGACCAACCTGCAATTTCCCCATCCTCCTGCTCTTGCAACACTAAGGCTCAACAGTGTAAAAATGAAAAATGGCATTAGATGAACACTTGAATGAAACTTCATATACTCTAAGCTTTAACAAAATAATGCAACAGTCAGCCTCTAATCTTTTCCTTTATTTTCCTCTGAGAAAGTAAGACATTGGCTTCGGTACAGGACATCTTACTGGAGACTGTAATCCATATTCTCAAAGCCTTTGAGGAGTTAATCCCATAGATAAACGACAGAGATGGCTGCCTCTCTGTGGTAGTGAGAGTTGTCATAGCTCTGACAGTCCGCCTCAGGCATCAAGGCAATAAAAAAAATTGTAACTTTTACATGTCAATCATAGAATCCTTTAGATTAGAAAAGACCTTTAAGATCATCAAGTCCAAATGTTATTAACACTGCCAAGTCTACCACTAAACTATGTCCTAAAGTGCTACACCTAACATCTTTTAAGTATCTCCAGGGATCGTGACTCCACCACTTCCCTGGGCAGCCTGTTCCAGTGTTTGACAAACTTTTTGGGAAAGAAATTTTTCAGTATCCAATAAAAACCTCCCCTGGTGCAACTTGAGGCGGTTTCCTCTTGTCCTATCGCTTGTTACTGGTGATAACAGACAGCCCCCCACCTTGCTACAATCTCCTTTTAGATAGTTGTCGAGAGTGATAAGGTCTCCCCTCAGCCTTCTTTTCTCCAGGCTAAACAACCCAAGTTCCCTCAGCTGCTCCTTGAAAGACTTGTGCTCTAGGCCCTTCACCAGCTTCGTTGCACTTCTTTGGAGATGCTCCAGCACCTTAATGTCCTTCTTGTACGTGAGGGGTCCAAAACTGAACACAATACTTGAGATGTGGCCTCACCAGTGCTAAGGACAGAGGTACAATCACTTCCATAGTCCTGCTGGTCACACTATTTCTAATACAAGCCAGGATGCTGTTGGCCTTCTTGGCCACCTGGGCACACTGCTGGCTCATATTCATCTGGCTGATGACAGACACCACCGCGACCTTTTCTGCTGGGCTGCTTTTCAGTCACTTTTCCCAAGCCTGCAGTATTGCATGGAGTTGTGACCCAAGTGTAGGACCCAGCACTTGTCCTTGTAGAATCTCATACCACTGGCCTCTGCCCATCGATCCAGCCTGTCCAGGTCCCTCTGTAGAGCCTTCCTACCCTCAGGCAGACCAACGCTCTGACCCAAGTTGGTGTCATCTGCAAACTTACTGAGGGTGTTCTCAATCCCCTCATCCAGATCATCGATACTGATATTAAAGAGAACTGGCTCCAATACAGAGCCCCGGGGAGCACCATTTGTGATCAGCTGCCAACTGGATTTAACTCCATTCACTACTACTCTTTGGGCTCAGGCATCCAGCCAAAATTTTTAACCAGCAAACAGTACACTTGTCCAAGCCATGAACAGCCAGTTTCTTCAGGGGACTGCGGTAGGAATTCAGCAGTGGGAACTCAGCAGTGTGTAGTCCTAGGCAGCACACAGCATGAGTCCTCACGTTAAGCTGTTCCTCCTTTGCACCTAAGTCCATGAATACAATGCCAGAGTGGTCCCACCAGCTGGCTGAAGAATGCTGAGGGAAAAATAGTAAGAGAAAACCCACCCTGGCATCTTCCTCTGGGTTAAGAAGATTTGCTTGGATGTCTCTATTCCTAATGAGTGGAGTTACTAACAAAGTTGTCAGAGACTCTCCTGCTACATTAACTCCAAGTGATAAGTATTTAAAGTGTAATGCTATCAGACTTGCACATCTTGTCTGCCTCACTGAGCCATGCCAGACAGCATTCCTATGAGACACTCGGAAGGATATGGTATCTGACAACAAATCCAGGTTGCTTCCAGGTAATGCCAGAATTCTTATGCTCTTGAAATATAATCTATCCACAAATTATTTTTATTATCTATATATCCAACCTGAATAACTAAGTTCCAAAGCCTAAACTTTTTGCACTTACTTGACCAGGCACTGACTTGCCAGCAATTTCATCTATGTTTCATCTCAACAGGAGCTTATCAGCATCTGCAATAAGTGTGTCTTCCATTTAAAATTGATCATCTAACAAGCACTGGCTAGATCTTCATGCAAGCAGCACTTTAAATATTTTATTAAGCTGTAGAGAACAAATATCCAGTAAATCATGCTAATATTTTACAAGACAAGCTAGCTATGTTTTAATGAAATAATTCAATTAACTTATTAAAGGAAATAATCTTCTACTTTTACATTTATTCAATATATATTTCTGTCTGATTATTCAATATATGTTTTTTATTAAAAGTGTAGCTAATCTTAACCTTTTAGGAGGGAAATTTCAGTACCTACTAAATCTTAGCTACTGACCGGCAGCAAAACACAAAGTTAAGTCATAAACTAATCCTTGGTTGCAAAGACAGAGGGGAGTCCCCTTATTTCACAAATAGGAGGCATTTTACTTAAGCTTCTGCCCTTAAAAGAAAAGATGGAAATACAGCATCAAAAACCTCAAAGATGCCAGCTCAGAAACCAGAAGCACACGAATAAAGTAAAATCATCATGCTTTTAATTTAACTCCTTAGTACTCTCTGAGCACCAAGTGCTGGTGCACACCTGCTGACATGCAGATGGTTTTCTTCCTCCTCAAGTCTTGGGTGTGTCTAGTCACATTAAATACGTTTTTGTTTTTTTTTTTCTCTATGCTGCCACTTCCTCTGTGGAAAATAAAATTTAAGCACCCTCTACTAAATTCAGCAAATGGGAAAGCAGGAGGAGAAAAAAAGTGACTACAAACTCCATGAGTTTGAGCAGAAAGATTAAGTTGACTGAAAACTGTCTCTTTACAGAAGTGGAGATAGATTATCAAAACATTCAAGCACAGTAAGGCTCAGATCAGAAGCCCAGATACATCTGATACAAGGCAGCCAGGTGTCCAGCAACAGAAATGTGATTTAAAATAACTTTCTTTACAAAAGGATCTGTGACAAAACCTTTTGACCACAGTTTAGAAGAAAATGAATACTATGCATCAATGAATGCAATATTACATAAACATGTCTGGAAAGCCCTCAATTCCAGACTGTCAGAAGCATAGATACTATACAAATAAACTATCATCAAGCAAAAGGGAGTATTCCACATTAGTTTTAAATAGATTGGTCTCAATTTGTATAGAATTATTGCAACATTTTAACATTCCTAATATAGTTTTTACATTAGGTACATGCCTTTTCTCTTTTTAGCTTATGCTGAAATTGCTTCATCTTGCAAAAGATTCACTGCAATCTGTAGCTATGCCTTCTCTGATGGCATCATATGGACATCATATATAGAACACTTTGCATGTAATTGGAAGTCATGTGAAAGAGCCTACCTTATAATTTCCAACAACTTCCTTGGCAGCATTTTAGTTCTGTTTTTAAAGTATTACATACAGCACAACTACACCAATAGTGCTCAATTCCATGGCACATATGTCCCAATGTATTAAAAGTCACACAGGGCTTTTACAAAATTCGCACTACATACAGAATTGTGAATAAAGCTCAGTCAAATTCTATCAAACTGTAAGTACGTCAGAATACGCATCATATTTTATCACCTTGCCAGTGAGATTTAAAGACAGCTATTGTTATTTTGTGCTGTGTCATTATTTAGACGATGACTGCTGTCACAGAATAAAGGTCAACATCGCTGGGCCTTATGCATACACAACAACAAAACACTCCTCACCTTAAGAGCTACAATACCATTGATCCAGAATAAAACTGTATTTAGAATATATGTGCTTAAAAACCCTAAATCCCTCCCTCTCTCACAAATCTTTGAATCTTGTATATTATTGTATACTACCAGCACCTGAGAATCTGGAGCTGAGTAAATCTATTAGCTTGGTCTTGTTTCTGTATAGAGAGATTGCACCATGATTGAACAAACATCATAGTGCCATAGCAGTACAGGTTTTTTTGCAGTACCGTCTCCTATACCGTCCTAAATGTAGTCTCTTTGGTCAGTTCCATTATGGTGTTAATGGTATGTGGCTCTTCAAATCATTACAGACCACTACTGGAAGACCACTGAGGAACACTCAGAAGACTGCACTACAAAAGGCATTCCATGTTAGAAATTATCTCTGACCTGGACTTTCAAAGGCGATCTCCATTTGAAAAACAGTGTAAGGGGTAGGATTCCCACAAGAATATGTGGTACAATGATCAAGTTAGTTCATTCCCCAAATTGTGGAGAAGGAGGATAATCTTATTTGATAGAGAACAGTTATGTGTGCAGACCACAAGAACAGTACCCTGTCTGAAAGTGGCCAGTACAAAAGGAGAGGATGAACACCTTCCAGTCTGCTTATTCACTAACAGCTCACTCTCTCTAAAGAGTCCCAAAGTCCCACTCTTACTGATGTCTTGTGGCGTTTTGTTCTATAGGCTCAACACGCATGGTGTAGAAATGTATTTTCTTCTATCAATTTCAATTTAAATTCAACTGATTGTTTCCTTGTTCTTGTATAATGAGTATGCACTGTTTGCCCCCCAGTACTTACAGACAATTTAAAAAATAATTTTGTTGTTTGATTCACTTTTTTTTTTAGTGTAAAACATACAAAAGCATTAAAAAGTAATTGCCTAAAGCAAAAGAGCAAAATTTAGGCTCTTTACGGGTCAGGCATAGGCAACTGTGGAGTTGAGGAAAGCTATGTTCAGATACCTGTTGTTTCAGTGCAGAATATTACAAACTGACATTTGGAGGATGACAGAACAGAAAGTGACTTGAGGAGAGGTGGAAGAGAAAAAAAACCCTATCCCTAACCTTTTTTTTGCATTTATTTCTTTTGCTTTTAGGTACCAAAAGACCCCCAAATCTTTAAATATATCCGTGACTCTAAATTTGAGTAAGTAACTAGTAATCCGTTGTATTTTACTCATCTGTTCTCCTTGCAATTTGAAAAAAACTCTGGACATACAAGCAATTGCCAGCCCATAGGGCCACTATTGCCTCAAAAGATCATTGTACTTTATTTGACTCTTCCAGCCAAGGTAATACCATGCCGTCTTCGGTAATCACAGGTTAAATACTGTATGAAATGAGCACACCAATTTTTACATTGTGAAGCATAGGTTAATCTTCTCCCCAAAACCAACTCATATCCGCCAGTATCTAACTCTATTAAAAATTATCTGTTTGCCTCTAAGGAGTGTTGAATCTGTGGGCATTATTATATTAATTAAGACATTTGTAAGCAAGCCCAGGTAAATGGTCTTAGTCATTCTGCTAAGGTCCTCAATCTGCTATGCTAGATTCACTCCAAGGCACAAAGTGGTAATATCTACACTTAGACATCTAGAATTAGGAACACATCAATCAAATTCTCCTAAGCCTCAAGAGGCGGAAAAAAAGTATATTTTACCCACTCTGAGTGAATACAAGTTGAGATAAATGTAAATATCAGTGAATTTATGTTTTGGTTACATATTGCCTCTCAGGACCGCTCAGAAGATGTAACCTGTCTGCCCAGAATTTGACAGTACTCCTAATGACTTGGTTTTGATGTTGAATATAATTGTATTATTGAATTTCTGGGAGTAAGACCTGTAGTTAGTCTGTTTTGTAACAAATACAGCTGTGATGATTGCTCCCCTGAACTAAAAATAAAATACCAGGTTTTGTCCAACAATGGTCCTGATTCATAATGCACCCACCTGGAGACAGCAGCAATCAGTAATTCTGCTTTTCAAAAGCGTCATGGCACCTTTTACAATAGTATGGCGGCACCATAAGGCAAATATAAGACATAAATAAAAAGATTAAGCTACCCTTATCTGATGGTTCAAAGGGGCACAGGAAAATCAGACAGAATAGACTTCCAAGATTTGGGAACTCTCATTCTCTACCTCAAATGCATCATTACTGACACGTACAGAGATAGTGTGTGCCTATCTCTGTGAAGATCAAGTATTTTATTTGCTATTTCCATACAATGAAATCAATTAACCTTAAGAAAGTAACTTTAAGTGAGGCTGGATATATATGCAGCTGCAGCTATTTTAGTTTGCTCCAACTTCTCTCATTTAAGTTTTTTTATTTCTCTCTCCCTGGACTTTCCTTAAAGCAAACTAGCTGATTTTTTTCCCTCCTGGGAATGGGTTATCATGCTTTTCATTTGTTTAAAAAAACCCTACCAGATACATTAACTGTGAGAATCAGAAGAAAACCATTAACTGTGGAAAAAACAGTGGTTCGAGATCGCAATCAATCACTGCACTGCATCTACTGACTGGTGTGCTCTCTCTCTGCTGACAGATCCTGTTCACGCTGGATTGAACTGGGTTCTCTGAGTGAGATCATGACCCCCACCTGCCACTTGGCATTAGAGAGCTCTGCCTGGTTCGCTAATGGATAGATCACATCAATAAATCTGATTCCTTGCACTGAGCTGAGGAAGCAGATGGAAAGAGAAGATTAATCTCTGCCGACTGACATTATAGGGAAGATGTAAAAGATAACAGAAATTACTGGCTAGGTCTCATATGAACTCTGGTTCACTGATGCATGAGATCAGGTTTCCCAGTAGGCTCCAGAAGGAATTGGATTTTTGTTTCTCTGTGAGCACTTTATGCCTGTCTTCATCTTCTGGTAACATTCTTCTGAGATGAAACCTTGTAGCTGGTGGTGTTTGCCCTTAGCACAAGCTTATGACTGACTTCCACAGAACCATATGGCTGCATTTAACATAAATCCAAGCCAGCGCAGAAACTACATTATGCTGTGAATTTGTCTCAGTCTATTTTCTGTGCAGAATTGCAATCAAAAAGGTAGAGATAAAAGTGAATTTCTGCTTCCTCAGAGCCAATATTAATACTACCATAATCCCGGAAAAAGCTCCAAGATCACATCAGATCAAATGATGATCAAAGTTTGGGGGCAAAAAAGAAAAGAGAGCTATTATCCATATGCAAAACCAGAGGAAACATCTGTGGGAACTGGAGATAAGCCTCTTCTAACAGCTTATTCAAATGTTTCAGAAAAACACTTTACATATGGTAACACTTGCTTGAATTTGGGTGGGTTTACACTGAGGACCCACTTTCTTTACAAACTGAAGACTGAAAGCCAAGAAAGATAAAAAAAAAAGTACTACTAGGGCTTCAAGTGCCTTCTCACTGCTTGTATGTTCTTTCACATCTGGCCCCTGGCAGGTTACTGCTCCACTGCTGGCTGCTGCTGGAGAAACACTGGAGAAGTCAGGCATGGCAATCTGCAGCTGAAACTTCAAACAGCATTCAGAGGTGACAGTATCCCAGTTTGCTATGAAAGCCACCAGGACATCATGACTTGAAGGACTGGATACTGACAAAAGACTCAAACTTCCTCTCTTTAGGTGTGCAAGAGTAAATCTCTTCCTTTGCAATGAACCTACCTTCATGGTGGTGTAAGAAAGAATATAGTACTCCAGCGTGCGGTTGGCACCTGTAAATATCCTATTTTTTATTCCTCCAAATTGGGATCTGGGCTGCTAGCTGTCTCCCCTGGAGGAGGAGGAGTTCACTTCTGTGATGTGTAAACGTGTATCTTGGATCAAAAGAACTGGTATAATCATATGGCTCCGCTGAGCCGGCTCTTTTGTGTTCCTCTCTGCTATGCTGCACTCTGTGAAGGTGAGCAAGGGAAACAACGAACACTAAGCCACACTTTGCAGAAGTGAGCAGTAGAGTCTGATGCAACGAATGAGTCGTGGTGCTGTGTGAGCAGGCAAAGAAATGTGCCACAGTTTTTGTTACTCTTACACTCTGTGGCAGGATTGTTCCATTACCTACTTTCTAAAGGAGAGCGAAAGTAGACTTATGTATTGCTGAAAGAATACCAAGAGGCTCTGTTTTCCTTCCAGGCTTCTTCTGGGTTTCTCAGAGGGCTAGTACTTACAGACTTCCATCTAGGTTACAGTAAATGGCTTGGCTGTCTATACTGTTGGTGATATTCACTTCTAAAGGAGGCAGCAGTTGGAGTAAACCTGACAGTCCCTTTGTGCACTTTCTGATACCGATACTGTTCATGCTATTCCAGTTCTCCTCTCTCTAAAGGAACAGAGAATAAAGCATCCAAATTTTGCAGTGGGGACTGGAAATGCTCATGTGAGCAGTAAGAATTTATATGATGAGTCCTTACCTAGTTCTGTGCTCTGGAATCATATCCCTACCAAGATAGAGACAAAGTTGTCTCTGAGATGAGGTATTCTAATCTTGGCCAGTTCCTGTCATGAATATTGAATAAGTTAAGCTTTCCAGAGAGAAAATCAAAGAAGAAAGGTAGGGAACAAATACTTCTCCAATCTCTTTTACTACCTAGTGTCTTCACAAAGCTGAAAGAAAACAATTGCTCTAAATGTCTCAAAGGGCACACGGAGACAATTTCAAAAAGCAAATGTGGTTCAAGAGAGACTCAGAGCTGCATTATTTATCAAAAGATTAATTCAGAAGTTGGAACAAAGGTTGAAATTTCATCTGCAGCAGAAAGATCTGCCTGAGCTACTGGACATTTTTTAAAAGGAGATAAAACCAGAAGGAACTTGAAGAAATGATGTAGTATTCTGCCAGTGACTTGATGAGGATCTGATTCTGCCTCAAGCTGCAATAGGATCTGTGAACCTTAGCACATTTATTGATGTCCATAGCTGTGGTTCTCTTGCAATTCGGGGTCTGTGATAACCCATTGTGAATTCTGTGCTGCCATTACTACACCATCAGAAGTCTCTCAAACAGCCAGACTCATGTCACCACAGTGACAGCACTGTCATAACCTTTAATTTACAGCCATAATCACCAACTTGGCAACTGCATATGTACATGTGATGCAACAGTCATTTCTGTTTTCCAGTCCTTATTGTTCCTAGGTGAAAACTTGTACACTACACCTGCATACCCTCCCATACAGAACATGCCAAGATTTGTAGACTTGGAAGACCACCATTCAGAGGTTCAAAAAGGCAGATGATTACACCTTGTACCCAGGAAGGTGATGCTTTATCTTTAACGGTACTCATTTCCACATACACCTTTTTGGAGCTGGACTTCTCTTTGTGCAACCAGCATTATCAGAGATGCCGGATGCTGGCACTATGCAGTCATCGAGATCTTTGCTTTGCCATGATATTTGGTATTGTTTTCTCACTTGTCTGAATATGACAGAAAGAATCTCCAGACTCTGCTAAAATTCCTTTCTGGTTCAACTCCAGCTGCACTTACTGGGATGGCAGGCTTGACTGCTGCCACACAACTGGAGAAAGAGGTTAGCTTTTAACTTTGTAAATTTTGTGTGCTTAACTTCATGGTGTTGATGACATTTTTTTACTATAGTGTTTTTATTCTTTAACTTGCAATTTTTTAAAGCAAGTTTGAAGAAACTTCAGAGATTGCACTGAAAGGCTTCTTATCAGCACAGGCCATCACAGATACAAAATCTTTGGTTTGATTATTTCTGGCTTCTGTCACTAGGAGAGCATATGCCTGCAGCCAAGGTTTCTCATTATCTTGAGTCAGTCCTATAGGTGATGAGGTGTATGCTATCCAAAGGGATTTTGCAAGTAATCACAAGCAATAAAGGACAAGCAATAATCCTAGATATTCAGTCTCTAGTCCTCTTAGCATGTTGTAATTCTACCTTGCCTAAACAACCACTCTCTGTCTCTTCTTCTGGACAACTCCATCTACTCATCTACACACCCACTCCCATCTCTTTTGTGCCCAGTCATTTCCAGTTTTCTCCTCTCCACTCTGCACCCCTGGCTTCTTCCATTCTTAAAATTAATTCACTATGCCTGACCTCTTTTAAAGTCAGTGCTTTGAACTTTTTTCCCACCAGATGAAAAAAAAAAAAATCCCCAGCCAACCTCCTTGCAAAGAATTCTTGCTTATATACAGCAGGAAGGTTTCAAACCTCCACTCTGCAAAAATATCAAATTTTCAGAAAATGAGCAGATTCTATAGAAACAGAAAATGTCAGGAAGCTTCATCTATAAGAAATACAAATACAGTCATTTGCTGCTAGTGAATCTTACTTTCTTTTCTGATTTTGGCATCCAGATAATTTGGGGAGAGGACTACCAGCTTACATAAAAGAGAAATAGACTTTTTACTTCAAACTAAGCTGATGTGTCAACATGTACACTAACATGTTTACATATCAGAGAAAACAATAGTGGTACCAAGTAAATCCAACAATACATACCATTAAAATAATTCAAGATTTCCAGCTGTCTTATGATAATTAATGCACTGTCTACGAATCTCTCAAAGCTATAAACAACTATTCTTTAGGTCTAGGCCTATGAATCATTAGAATGTCTATGCAAAATGTCTATTTCTATTATCATTATTAACACTAAAATTGTCAAATTCATTGGATTAATATTCTCTCTGTAAGCCATACAAACTAAGAAATAGTATATCATAATGTAACACATGCATGACATGAAAACAAAGAAACAAATAGATAATGATTCTAGCTGTGACACAGTATGTTAGTGAGGTTGATAAACCAAATTTTCATGCTGATAGCATGTTGTAATCTCAAATCTATTATGCTTTGGAACTGATGTCTTATTATCTCTGGACAACTTTCACACCAGGAGACGATCCCTGCTAGCATAATTTAAAAAATGAAGGCATTACAAACAAGATAAATATAATTGTATTGTTACCTGAATTAGTATCCACTAACAGGAATTTCATGTAACACAGTCCATTTGCCCAAACACTTGCATTTGGTGGTCCCATTACAAACATATAAAGCTTAAACCAGGCATGGTTCTATTAACTCTACTTCAGCAATTATGCATCTGAATCAGTATTGTACGGTAAGTGATCTACAGGGAACAATAATATTTGGTTTTGCTTTCTTTTAATACTGTGTGCTTACATTTTTACTTTAAGAAAAATATATTAGGGTCTTCTGGTAAATATCTGCAGTATCTTTGAGTTTGCTGATAATGATTAACTAATTGAATTTAACATACCATTTTCTTCCTGCTGTTGATTTTAATTTGTGCCTAAGTGAAAGTTAAGAGGTTTTGGAACATGAAGCAGATCAATGTACAGTGTCAATATATTTTACGGATTAATTAGTTATTAATGGGCAGATGTAGATCTCCTCATTTAATCAAACAGCATCTTATCCCCTTTATAATGTTAACAGTTAAAATTAGCAAAACAGAATTTGGACATAAAGCTCTGATTTTTACAATAGTATAAATAAAAAAAGAAAAGGTAAATTTATGATTAATAATTCTGTACTGAAAATCAGCTTGTTGTGCTGGTTAACAGGCTGGAACTCATCAGAAAAGGTACTACTCTGTCAGACAGTTTTTTTGTGTGGATCGGAAACCCAGTATACCAATTAATTGGCAATAAGAATGCTAAAACATGGTTAAATATAAAAGAGGTATTAATGACAAAGTTAAGAACGTATGGAACAGTTCTAGTATACAAATGTTATTTAAACAAATTGAAATATTCATTTATATGGAATTATCTAATTCCAGTTATATTTGTACCAGCAGTTCCAATTTCAAACTAGCTGGTACAAAATAATACAGATTAGGCAGAAAATTCTTCTTAGTTTGACTGGTCACTTGTTATAGTATATTAATATGTTATCATATTTCTAAACCAAACATTTTATAAATATTAAATGTATTACAAACTAAGGATCAGATCCGGCAAATGTGTAATCATGCAAATAGTTTGCAACAGCTCGCGGAATCGGGCCACAGAGAATTAATAAAACCTCAATTACACTCTTATTTTCTTAGTGAAAGCAAATAAGACTTGGCAGTCAAAGTTTACCACTTTGTATTTACCATGACTCAGTATGAAAAACTATTTAACGCATAATTAAAGAAAAAAGCTATAAAGATAAGGAAGTCTGTCCCAGATGTTTTTTACTATTGCAACCCAAATTTTTTTAAATGACAGTTTGTCTTCTTTGTCAACAGTTAGCATCATGCAAACACTTAGAGTCACATACCCATAACTGCTATCGTGATATGTTGGAGAAAACACATCCATCTCTATAAGGTTGTCATGACCATTTGCAAGGACTGCTTGATTTCCTAATTCTCTATACACAAAGATACAAAAAGATGAAATTAGAGTGGCAATTTCAAATTAAAGAACGGGATGATCCCACAAAAATAATATGCTAATTCTGTTAACTTTCTTTTTCCACAGATGTGCAACACTGCAACTGCATTCTCAATATGGGATTTCTCAACTTTTTTGAATGTGGGACTGCCTTCCATGCTGTCCTCTGAACTACACACTGGATTGTAGCTTGAAGACACAGTGTTACAAGGCTACCATTAGGTGGTCACCGCCCTTTGGTTGTCCCTTATTTATGCTCAAGTCCTTGAATAAAATTGCTGGCTGCTGCCTGTGGCAAGACAGGCTTAAGGACTGAACAGGGCACAGTGGGGGATATTGTTTACTTGATGAGGGTGGACCAGAGATGAAGCAATAGAAGCGAACTGAGACTATTAGAAGACAGTCACTTGCTGGCTCTCTGGCACAGCCAGTCAGCCAGCAAATATGCAGCGGGCTGGCTGCCGGAGTGAGCGGAGATCTCACATTTGGCAAACGACATTGCACTGGGAAGGGCAAGGAAGGACCACAGACTTTGGCTCTCTCAGGGAACGGTGAGAAAATGAAGGGGGAGAAACAAAGCTAGGCACTATTATTTTGTTTAGAACTGTGTATTTCTTTTGTCCTATCTAAAATAGGAAAAGATTAGTTTTGGAAAAAAAAAAATTGGGTCCATGCTCACTTCAATGGCTGCATATCTGTGAAGAGGAGAATAATAAAACTCACGGAATACTGTGCAAATACTACTGAATTCTGGACTATTGCTACTTGTCCCTGTCAGATGGGGAATGAAATACATAGTGTGGTCAAATTCCAAGTACTCATTGTGACAGCAAGGGATTTTTGAGCAGGAAGGATGCCAGAGAGATCAAGCAAAAATCTGAAGTAAGACACTATTGACACAAAAGGAAGCTTATAAGCATATGGGCCCAGTGTGCTAGGATTCAAACACAGATGCTCGGTGATCACTCAACTGCATGAGAATGTCAAAAGAAAGCATAAATTTTTTCTTCAACTTTAGCCTTTGAAAACAGTACTAGTTGTTTGACTTAATGAACGTGTCTAACATGTGTGTATATACTGACTCCATAATTACGGCATGTCAATCTTTAAAAATGCATTCAAGGTCTCAGCAATCAAAGTAGAGTCCTGTTTCCTCAACTTGGAGACCAGCAATGTGGTACACCCATGATGACAGAGGAGGGTCTTCACAAGAGCAGAAGTTGAACTCCATTCCCAGTTTCTGTCTTTATTTTGTATCACGCCTTCTCATTACAAGTAATGACTCTAATCAAGTCCATGTGTAAAAACTTGGAAGACTTACAGAATGGAACAATTTTGAATTTGGTTAAACCAGGCACTGTTTTAGTGGGTGAAATGTGTAAAACAGCTGCTTTGAGCAGACTTCAACCTCCAGCAACACCATGCTTTTGCAGACAATCAGGCGCTACACAAATTGATTTAAGACTTCCTTGGAAACCATCAACACCCTTTTCACACCTTAATCAATAATGAAGGCACTAGCTTCCATGGCAACCCACCCCAATAGAGACATATGGGTACGTTCATCACACTTCAGGAGTTTCTAAAATCTTCACATTCTAAAATGAAGTTTGGATCAAGCTTGCAGAATGGTTTTGAAGTAACACATTCTAGGAATTGTTTTGTCTGTGCAACTTCTGAAGTATTCCAGTACTTTAATTAAATATTTCAAAATCCTGAAATATTTTCCAGCCATCAACTATTTCTTCAACCAGTTCCTTCTTTCTTCTCAGAAAAACTAGTAGATAAGTAACTGGATACAGTAATGTTCGTACCCACTTTAAGTACAAATTAGGGGTAAGAGAAGAGTAAGCAGTATCAGTACAGACTACAAAAAACATGTTAGTTTCTTGATTAGTTTCTAAAAAAAAAAAAAATAATTAAAAAATCACAGTCCATCACACAGCTTCCAAAAAATGAGGCATTTTAGACACCAAATCAAGTAAGAAAAATCAGAGGTCTTCTATGATACTCTGATTCACTGACATGTTAGCACAGACTCTGAATAAAGTTATACCATATTCTCAAGAGATTTATTTCTTGACTGGAATATGTAAATTTCCCCTTGCTGAGAAATTCATCTTAGACATTCAGTGCCTAAACTTAATGAAATACTGCCTGAGAAATGCACTAAGAGATGCTACTAGCTTACTTTTATGAACAAATCTATGAATTCCAACATACTTTTCCTCTGTACATCTGTAACATACATAATTGATTGTGCATTAGAAAAATTCCACACATATTTAGCAGAGAAAGCATATAAAGAAGTGATTTACTAAGTATTTGAAAACATCAGTAATTTAGATCCTCCTAGAACACAAAGCCATGAGAATGTAAGTAATGATCCTGATGCTCAAGAACTCATTACTAAAACTAGTAGGTGAATAAAAATGTAAAAAACAATAATAATAAACCCCCCTACTAGTATTTAATTACTTAATCATCATTTATAATATTCAGACATCTGACATGCACTCATGCATTTCCATGATTTTGGCTGTCCAACCAGTAATTCAAAGAACAAAATGGAAAGTTATTCAACATAGTCCTGTTTTTTTATTTCTTCAAAAGTTAACATTGTTCTGTGGTGCTTGCTTCTCAAGCAGATCTATTGCTTCTACAGCTGAACCTACATTGCAGCAGGCTTGGGAAGCGTCAAATAGCAAAGATCATTAAATGTCCAACGGAAAGGTCCTGCACTAAGCAGAAAATCTGCATGAAATATTTTCTTACTGTCTTCCTTTTTTGAAAAAAAAAAAAAGAAAAGTAGATTTTACTGGGCTCCAATAGAGTAAAGACAATTTCTGTGACTTCTCAGTAACCACACTGTCTTTTAAACAAGGCATCAAAGATAAAAGAAGTATGCACGTAATTTGAGTTACAGTTCTAGGCCCTCATAAAATTTTAAGCAAAGAGTCTTTTTATATTTACGAAAACATAAATTGGAATTTCTGTTGGATGTTATTGATCTGTCACCTCACAGTTCATCCATTTAACCAGTAACAGCAATGGTTTACACAAAAGTGTTAAATCTACAAAGAACCAAATTGCAGAATATTCCATTAAATATACAACTGAATCCAGTATTATGAAATATATATTTCAAAGTCACTTCCATTACTACTGCAAAATGATAGGGACTAAAATTTCCCTCAGGCTTTGCAAATACATCCCTCTCACCTACATGCACATTCACAAAACCAGCGTATTCACTATCCAGCCACACATGACAGCAAGTTTAATGTCATTTTTGTGCCACTTATCACCAATATGACCCTACAGAGACAGAAAGACAGCTATGTATATATGCTGACAATGACATTCTGTACCTCTAAATGGCCATCATCAAAGTCAGATAAAAAAAAGGGGGGGAAAAAGAAAAGCTGACTATGAGCATAAGCTAAAATATTGCCGAAGATGAAATAAACTTTCTTTTAGGCTGAGGAAAGGATGAAGGAAGAGACCTATAGTTGAAACTGAGCCTAAGAATCACACTCAGTAGGGAACTTTAACCAAAAAGGGAAAAAATCAATGACAAATAAGATGGGTTCTTCACCTTCAGAGTTCCAACCAAGTGAGACTATGAGAGAAACTACAGTAGGCCTCTGTCAGCTTTTATGTGAAATTTTCACATTTCAGCTCATTCACAAATGTTCAAAACTTGAACACTCAAATACCCTTAGCTTTTCATCAGAATATTTAAAAGATTAAAAGACTCTACTTGGCAAAAACTATTTACTCCAGGCAGAAAGTGGTATTCTCATTCGAGTCCTATGTCTTTTCCTTTACAGACACAGTAAAAACATATATGGCAATAGAAGCAAACATAATCTACTGAAGATTAACCATTGTCTGGAAAACATCAAACATCTTATTCCCGCTATAAACTCTTATTTCTTCTATAAGAAAACTCTTAATGTACTAAATTATCTGGGCACGATGATAGAACCCTTCAGTGGAATCCTATTCCACAGTGTCTATGTTTCATAAGTGATAGAGGAGGGTCCAAGAAAAGGAACAGCCATTCCCAAGAGCCTGACAGAAGAGTTGTCTGAAGCATCTATGGGGACAAAACTACCTAACAGAGAATCTTCAGGTCATGTATGTTTTAAATTAGTCAAAATCAGCTGGACTATCTTTACTTCACTACAAAACAGAATTTAAATAGATTCAAAGAATGAACTGAAGGGATTTCATAAACATTTTCAAGAATTACTGCCAGCTTCAATATAATTACAAATACTCAGTTTGATGACTAAATTGGAATATCATGACTTTAGTTAATAAAAATTAGTGCTGACTGAGTGTTACATGAGTATTAATTAATCAATGTAGGTAAATTCAGGTCTGTGCCAGTTAAGTCCTATAATTTTTTTTTTTTAGATCACTCTGCATCATACATCATTCTGCATCTAAAGAAGACAATGTCACCCTTTATATTAGCTGCTTCTTTCCTAAAGCCAGTTATCAATTCTAAAGGATAAAAAAAAAAAAGAGGACAAATCTATCATTATACCAGAACTAAGTGAGTTCTTTCATCTTACCAAATCCTAGGCAACTTTAATAAACACCTAGCCCCACATGGATATTTCTCTAAAGCGACCAAGTACAAGAGTTAAAAAGTATTAATGAAAGTTCCTTGACATTTGATCTATATGGCAGTTTATATTTGACACATAATGTATCTGGCAAGCAAGGCAAGACATTTCTTCCAACAGTCAAAAGTCACAGATTATGAACAGGAAGGAAAGTGCTTGTCTGGAAATATTAATATAAGCTCTTTGAGTCCAATTACTCTGCAACAGGCATTGTAAGGGAAAAGAGTGTCATTGTGGATTTTAGAGGAAGGATAGATTTTTTTTTTTACCACTGAATACATTCCAGTTTTGCTTGCTGAATGAGGGGAAGTATTAGCTGCTGGTCATCTTTCATCAAGTGTAATGTTTTCTTTCGAAGTGCCACAGTCTGTAGTAGTACCTAAGTAATTACCTGCTTTCCAGTGGCGCATTACTGCCAAGGACCCAGCTGTCCTGCAGCTGGACTGACTCAGGTGTGGTTTGCAGCTCGGCGGGCAAAGCAGCCGGCGGGGCCGGACTCTGATTCCTCCTATTTGTCAGTGAGTTTCTGTTAAGTGAGGTGATGGATGGGTGATGCTGTGCTGAATGTTGCTTGTGAGAAGGTGGCAAAGGCTGCAGGGTCGACTGGCCTTGGTTATTTGGAGGTTGCTCTAAGAAGAAAAAAAATTAAAGTTCGTTATACACCGTCTTAGCATTTGCCACAACCAAAGCAGAATGAGAAATTCAATATAATCCTATCATCTAATATATTTGCATATTATTCTATTAGCAGACATTCAGTGACATTCTCTAAGAGCAAGTTTACCCTTGATACACCAAGTTCTAATTAATATACAACAGATGGTAAAATTGCTTTTGGTTTTAATTTGTTTCTTTTTTTTTTTAATCTGGTTTTATTAACACCTACAGAAAATAGCATCTGACAGATCCCCTAATGTGCCTTTAGATTTCAGCTTTTTTTAACAAACCAACCCTGAAATTAAATGGGTAATTTCAGTAGAACACAAAGGTTTTTGAAATGCATATAATCCCTATAATTATTTAATGGAGTTTTTTAAGCTTTATTTAACTGCAATAAATTATTACAAGCTAGTTGCTAAACAGCAGTAGACTACCCTAGCTTAGTGCATTTCAAATAAGGCAGATCTGCACTATGATCTGCTAATAGATGCTAAGTATTCTTTAGCAGAAGGTCACTCTGTGAAGCAGATGTTGCTTCATGGATATTTAACAGACTGAATCACATCTGATTACAACGTCAGAACACTCATATACTTAATGACCGTCACATCCATTAGAACACACACAGAACAGATTTTCCAATTTCACACTATGCAATATAACTACAGCTTGGAGTAAGTCACAGGTGATCAGAGAGTCAGGCCATCAAAACAAAAGGAAATATTTTTTGACTTAACCAAAGCACACAACACCCATAAATCTTACAATCAAAACCTCAAAACAGCGAAGTCCACAATCAGATACGTCCACCAACGTTAGGTTTTAACTGTTAAATCAGTAGTAAATAAGTCATAAAGAGAAGACAAGCCTTGCCATACAACACAAGAAACACAAAATTTACAAAAACTCAAGACATTTCATTTATCATAATTTAGCAATGACTGATGACACTTAAAGATGTAACACTTAAAAAGATGTAATTAAAATTGCAATCAATTTCCTAAACTAATGTAGTAAAACATACTTAATAATATAAATAAATGCAAGTCTTAGGCAGAGCAAAAGATACAGAGCCTGCACTTTGCTCACAGTGTAAACGCTTTCATGTAGGTTTTTCATTAGTTATTCGATCTTCATAAGCAATTCCGTGTTTGGAACTGGTTATAACTGCAAATCGTTACACACCCAATGATAATACCTCAGTATAGAAAACCCAGCAAAAAGTACTTCTGTTGAAACAGATGTTTTCAATAACTTACAGGTGACTACTATAAAAATAACTAAACAGTGAGTAATTTCTCATGTTGTGAACATAAGAAAATGTGAGAATGTTAAGCAAAAGACATGCTAAGCTTAAACAGAAAAATCCAGCCTTTAGAATAATTTCCTTCCCGAGAACCCCATTCTCCTTTCTAGTTAATTTGTACGGTCAATACGAATTTTGCCACACACAACAGCAACGCTGAGTCTGTCCTTAACAGCATTTACGTTGCCAATAAGCTTTTCAACACCAAACACTTAATACGTTAATGAAAAATTACCTTCTGGGAAGGCTACAACTGCTCAGCTTTGTCTTTACCAACATTGCCACAAAGGGTGTCCCTGCACGTGATCACAGCCACTATTAAAACCGTCAAGCCCCATTTCAGCAAGCCAGCTAAAGGAAAGGTAACAGATCAACACTAGGAAAGACTTTTTTCCCCACGTCCACTTAAAATTTTATCTGATTTAGATTACAAGCTATTTATCAGCTGATGCAGAATTAATGGTGGACCTATATTTTATAAGGTATAGGTGTATGTGTATATATAAATACTTGCATGTGTGCACAAGTGTCTGTGTAAATATACATGTGCACACGTGTAAATATATATGTATAACTGATTAACCACACAACAGAAAAAAATTACAAGTGAGATTAAGTAATTCTCAATTTATTTTTAATCAGATAAATTACTTAATTCAAATTGTCCTAAGGACCTTGCACTTGGGAAAGAATAACCCCAGGTACCAGTACAGGTTGGGGACTGCCCTGCTGGAGAGCAGTGTAGGAGAAAGGGACCTGGGGGTTCTGGTGGACAGCAGGATGACCATGAGCCAGCAGTGTGCCCTCGTGGCCAAGAAGGCCAATGGCATCCTGGGGTGTATTGCAAGGGGAGTAGCAAGTACGTCAAGAGAGGTCCTCCTGCCCCTCTACTCTACCCTGGTGAGGCCACATCTGGAGTATTGTGTCCAGTTCTGGGCCCCTCAGCTCAAGAGGGACAGGGAACTGCTTGAGAGAGTCCAGCGCAGAGCCACCAAGATGATTAAGGGAGTGGAACATCTCCCTTATGAGGAAAGGCTGAGGGAGCTGGGTCTCTTTAGCTTGGAGGAGACTGAGGGGTGACCTCATAAATGTCTATAAATATGTCAAGGGCGAGTGTCAGGAGGATGGAGCCAGGATCTTTTCAGTGACGTCCAATGACAGGACAAGGGGAAATGGGTACCAGTTGGAACATAAGAGATTCCATAAAAATATTAGAAAAAACTTTTTCATGGTGAGGGTGACAGAGCGCTGGAACAGGCTGCCCAGGGGGGTTGTGGAGTCTCCTTCTTTGGAGACATTCAAAAGCCGCCTGGACGAATTCCTGTGCGACCTATTGTAGGTGATCCTGCTCTGGCAGGGGGGCTGGACTAGATGATCTTTGAGGTCCCTTCCAACCCCTAACATTCTGTGATTCTGTGATTCTGTGACCTGACTTTTTGTCTGTGTTATTCCCATTTTTTATTCTCCTACCTGCCTAGCCTTGTTGAACAGTGTTGCCACGATCAGTGCAACGCCGTTCTCCTCTGCAGCTCCTATGGCTGAAACGTTATTCTGACATCCCTCTTCTTCATTAATTTCTCTTAGTATTTAAAATCTCAGCTGAAAATCAATCTTTTAATCTATCGCTTTTAGTACTAAAGATCTTGCACCATCCTCTGCTAAAGATAAAGCAGAGGCTAAAATAATGTTGCTGAGAATAGGGTCAAAGAAGAACTGGGACCTCTACCCAGCCTGCCCTATGGGGATGGGCCAGATCTGCACACTGGGGACTGGCAGGGCTGTGCTGCTAACGGAGGACAAGGAATGCTTCGCCAACGTATGTTCTGTGAGAACATCACAACTATTTACACTTGAAAATATATTGAGGAAAAAATTGTAAGCTGATGTCATTACAGAAGATGGAGGTGTTCAAGGACAGGTTGGATGGGGTCTTGAGTAACCTGGTCTAATGGGAGGTGTCCCTGCCATGGCAGGGGGGTTTGAACTAGATGATCTTCAAGGTCCCTCCCAACCCAAACAGTTCTATGATTCTATGATTCCTGCACAAAGGAGGGTGTAAAAGGACTATACCAGGGATGCAGGCTTGTCTCAGACAGACGTCAGACCTTCCCACACATTCTACCAGTGAGAAAAAGGGATAATGAAAGCTCTGTAAAGGATATTTATGCACCCCCTAAATAAATGCACAGACCTAGTAAGTACACTGATAACGTGCTGGAGGAGTGAAACTGTATTCCTCAGCCCATAGACCAGGTACTCAGGCCACTGTTTTGGTATTTAGATTATTCCCTCAGAAATTTACTAAGAACCTACAAAGCCCTTCTGCTAGATAACTTCTGCATATTATTGACACTGAAACTACAGAGTGACATATAAAAAGAGATTAAGAATTGAGGGACGTGTTTGTAACCATAGGGCGCAGACTAGAAGGAAGCTAGAAGAGCATAGCAAGTGCAACTTTGCAAAGTTCACAAGTCCTCGAAGCCCAGTGTCTCGATCCATAAGATGCTGCCAGGTGGTGACATTTTCTAGTGTCTGAAGGTGACTTCAATTGATAGGGAACCTACAGCCTCCATAGAATCAGAAATGTCTAAAAAAACAGGAATTATTTATTCCCCTTCTAATTGTGCAAGAGCTACAGGTAGAATTGAGACTAACAAGATTAGATTTTCTATAAATCAACAGAGCTAAAATCTATATACCTTTAAATTTCCTGAGTCCTATATTGTCATTTTGAATGAGAGATCACTGAGGACTGCTCTTTCGATCTTTTCTTGAACCTGCCAGACTTCCTGAATGCACAGTTCTGATTGCCACACAATTTCTAACAGAAACTTCAATCTTGCACCACTGATTTGTGAGGAAGATATAATCATCACAATAGCCATGTTTTAAATGTTGTTCTTAAGCCAGAACCTGATACTCTTTTTTTACTCCTCTTTTAAGGAGTTAATAGCTAAAGAGTACCTTTCAGTATTATTGCTACTTTCACACAAAGCTATCAGACTTACATAGTAGCTAACCCTCTTGACATCCCTGTAACACTATGAAAACACTCTTACTGCACACGCAGGGAAACTGAGGTGTATATGTTAAATGACTCTTGTATATATTAAAGGCCTCCTGAGTAATCAGCATCACAGCCAGAAAAGTACTGTTTTTTTGCTTTTTCTTATTAAGGAACTGATAAAGACAGTGGGAGTTCCACAACAGAGATAGATACTTCATGAGCTCTGCAACACTGGAGACTACTCCTGGTGAAAATACTCCTGCATGTGCCACAATGGCCAGTCTCAAGACCCTGTAACTCTACCTACCTCTCTACCAATCAGCCTGTTGGAAAACGAGAATCCTAGGGGGAAGCAGTTCTTCCCTTGTTTAGTGAAGAGATCAGCAGTCCTGAGACTTGGCCAGGACCATCACAACACACCACTTATTAGAAATTTCCTCCTTATAGACTATCAGGAAGAAGAAAGAGTATTTAAATCTAATAAAGTGCAATTATGTTGAAATACTTAAAAACTACTGCAGAAAGCTACAGTTGATTTAAGTTGAATTTAAAACGCTATCCTAATTGATTTAATCTAAATAGGAATGTCTGGTTCACACTAAAAATAAGCAGGTATGGGTACAGGTGGGCTTATGTCTAAAAATGGTAAGTTTAAATTAAAACTAGTCTAGACCTTAATGACTGTGGAGCAATCCCATTCATCTTAAAGAGAAGGTTTCTGCAGCAAGAAACAAATGTAAATTGGCCCAGCAACCATGCTGTGCATTCAAGTTGTTCAGGTGCAACAAAAAAACCCCTGTATTTTTGAGGTGTTTGCAGCATAAGTCAGCATCAGATAATTATGCATGCAAACATATGTACAGAACTTGGAAAAGTCACATGAAATTGGGTAGAAAGCTGTCTTACTACAGTTACATGAATTTTTCAAAACATATTTAAATTGTTATTTACCCTAGGGAACCACAGTGAAGCAAAGCAGCCATTTCAATTGTAAAGGTAAATTATATGCAGTCTGTAGCCTTTCACAAAAACTTTTTCTCTTTTCTGTTTCAAAAAGTAATTTACATTTCATTAATTTTATCATTTAATTGTTACAGAAGTTGAACAGCATATGAAAGAATAAAGAAAACTGTGTATGTGAAAGTAAAAAGTAAGGAGAGAGAGACATTTACAATAACTACTGCTATTTGGGAGAAAGGGGTTAATACAGAAGGAGAAAAGCGGAGCAAGTACCCATGAAAAAAAGTAATTTGTTGCACATTTTGTGTGATAGCCTTTCTATAACAGACAGAACAGAGACCTGTCAGCTAGCTACTCATCTAGGAAAAAGAGGCGATTTCCATTTGATAAGGATTAGGCTTTTTAATAGCGTATAATTAACACTAACTTTGAGTTTCCATGACAAACACAAAAGTGAAGACTTCCATTATGATATAAACATTTCAAATGTGAACCTAATGTAATTCAATATCTATGTCTATGAAAGTCTTAACTCTTTCTAGTCAGGCTGCTCCTTTTTTCCTCTCTCTTTAGAAAAGTCTTTGCCATGATAAAGCAAATATCCACTATATATACCAGAAGTAAGCAGCCAGAGTAGACTGAATGTTTTAGAAACCCGGTAACAAAAAAAGATAACCTTTCATTTCCAGGTCGCTGGTCCCTGGTCTGCTAGACCTTGACTGCTAGCAGTCAGAAGTAATTTCCATAAGAGCTGGTTTGACTTCCTCAGTAAAACACTTTGAAGGACTTGAAATTTTACCTAATTGACACATGGACGCATCTCCAAAAGCACTTAAAGCAGAAGCAGGATTTACCTTAGAATCCCTGCAAATTGAAGTGAGAGGGTATTAGGGCTTAATTATATACCTAGAGCTCCCAAAGGAGCCCTTTTTTCTTTTGAAGTCTCTGCTTACAGAGGGGTAAGACAGGCTACTTGTACCACTATGGTCAGGGCTTCAGTGATTCTGCAGGCAAGGAAAACCATTCACTCCAGAAGCCTCTGGTCTGGGAACACCTTTCATGAGAAGCTGTATTTAATTAATGAAAACAAAAAAAAGATTATGAATTTAGAGAAAAAATTGTATATTGAAGTGTTCATTTGTAAATTGGGTAGATCGGTCATTAGAATGAACCACTGCTGCAGCATACCTTTTTCTGCCAAGGTGTGCAAGGCTCGAAGTTTCCTTTCTGATCATTTTAGTGACAATCCACAATAACTTGCTGTATGTGCTTATTTTGTTGTTAATCTTAAGTGTTTGTTTAATCTCACCCACGTCCAAATGGGCTCTGCCCTGCCAACTGCTTTAAGGATCCAAACCACACACTTAAAGCAAGGAATGAGGTGACACAGTGCCTATCACCACAGGAGAGTTCCTCTCACTCTAATTTGTTGTCAGCCTGCACTATCCTCTCCTGCTTGCTCTACAATTCATGGAAATACAGATGAAAACAGAATTAACCTGCAGCTATTGCTGCTGACTTCCTCCCGAAGCACTCCATGCTTCTGTGCTACCTCTGTGGTGACAAGGATGGGGTGAAGTGACAAGGACACTTTGATCAAGGTATGCATCTTGTGTGTGTGTGTATACTATTATAATATAAAATGGGAAAAAGTCATACAAGTAGCTTGATCAAAGTGGGCCAATGTTTGTCTCCTCATCAGTACACTGCCTGTAGGGTCTGACAACCTGTCAAGATACCCAGGAGTGAGAACCTAGAGTGAATTTAACTGCAAGATACGCTCTGAAAGATGGCATTGCCTTCCTTATGCATCCTAAGTTTGGAAGAAATTATAAAGAAAACTCAAATTTTGTTATTCACACTACACATTTTTCTTTAAATCTCAACAGCATTTTTTTTTTAAAGAGAAATAAAGACTTCTGCTCTGAAAAGGAATAAAGACTTATTTGACTGTGGAGAAGCTCAAAACAGTCTCATGGTGCACGTGTGGTAAATACCTAAGATCTACCAAATAACAAGAGAAGAGAAGTCGCTGGAGCTCCCTGGGGGGCAGTAGGGTAGTCCCCAACATGTAACATTGGTATTTTCTACCACAAAGTACATGATGATAATTTCCTATAGCCTATAATATAAGGAAGCTGGTTTTTACCAGTTAAACATACGCTGCAAGACAAAGTCATGCACAAAACCCGCAGTCTTTAGGAAGTGAAGAAAAAATATTTTAACCAACGTCTTTCAGTTGTGTCTTTCAGATATGCTGTCCACAGGAGTGTTACTTCAGGTTAAAAGGTACACCTGTAACTTTGTCTTTACATTTCACATACATGCAGTACCGTATTTCACCTCAGCAACTTCATACTGATAATATCTGTGCATGCTCAGCTCCATTTTATAATTCTCTATAATGGTTTGGAAATCTTACTGCAGCAAATAGAAACATCAGTTACTAACACTCTTCACACAAAAACTCTGTAAAGCATACAAACTGAACTTTAAAATTACTTGAAAGGCAGAATTTTTTGGTCCCTGTTATTTTTAGAACAAACAAGCTAAAAAGCTATACACCCTAAATGATATGTGACCCTGTGAAGATAGATAAAATAACTTCCTATTTTATGGCATTTACTTTGAAAATCTGATTAAGATAGATGTCTCTAGTTTGTAATTCTTCAATGTCATGTTGTCATAGTTCCCATCAGCAAGATGCTTTAAAGGCTTTCGATTAATATTGCATGCCAGAACTGAAATTACATCCTTTGTCGTTTAGTTCTTAATGGTGCAAGTGATATCTATCAAGTAGTGTTTTATGAAGCATGTGTGTTTTTTATTACAGGCTGTTTTCACAAATCTTCTTCAGGTTTCATAAAGACTGTTCATGGTTCACAACAAATATGCCCTGCATTTAAAAGCATGCCAATTCTCAAATGTGAAATAAAAGTTGGGTTTTTAAGTTAGGTTTATCAATAGAACAAAAACTCTTCCTTAATTTAAATGTGTGTATAATAATCTCAATTAGCAATGTAAAAATATTACTGTAAGCCCCACAACTCTGCATGAGAACTATACAGTGAAAAAAATCCCAAATAACAACAAGAAATGTAATCATGTATTATTTTCACAAGTAACAGGTTATGCTTGCCAAATCTTGTAAGTGCCTTCCTTTTTACAACGGAGGCGACACACAGAAAAATCAGAAGATGCAACATTTCCCCATAATCTAAGTACAACAGAGACCGTTATTTGCAGCATCCATCTTTGTAAAACAAGATGCATATAGCTAAACCTCTTCAATGTACTGGAAACCAGATAGCTAGGGGCAGTTGAGAAGGAATCTTACAGTTGGTTATTTTTGGTCAGCCTGCCATTTAAACAAAAAAAGTGCAAAGTCAATAAAGCTTAAGTCTTAGAAGACACATGAACAGAAGATATTTTTCAAATGTCCAAAGACATAAAGAGCTTTCTCTTGATACCTAACAGAGTAAGGCAAATACACTGCAGGAAGAAATACTGCCCATTGAGAAGAATGTGGGAATTTCTTCCACAGATGGTGGTGAAGGGAAAAATTGGAGGATTTACTTCTGAAAGGTTTATTAAACGTTGTTTCCACTCTCTGTTGTTCACTGTGGGACTGAACCAACTCACTTATAAAACATTTTATTTTTCCTTAGCTGGAATTGATTCTCAAAGCATTCCAACATATCCACCTCCAGCCTGCAACCACTCCACTAACCCCTTCCATACATGTGTAACATGCGGTCAATACTACTGCAGGCAAAATATGTTTAATTTAAACACCGTGTAGTGATGCATGCCTTGACCATGGTACCATGTAAGGGACTGGCTAACGGAAGGTAGTTACAAAAGCACCTAGAGTGAAAGAGCTCAGGCTGGGAGAACAAATTTCATCTGGAGCAAGGAAAAGCAATGATGATGTTGTGATCCACACGACAGACATTTTAAGTAACAAAGTAAACTGAAACTTTGCAGGTTTTTGACTGAGTTGACTGACTTAATCACCTTATGAAAGCTGAAACAGGGATAAATATTGCAACTTCAGTGAAAAAAACTATAGTGGAACTAGTTCAGCCAACAACCTCCCTAATAGTGGCTTCTTTATCCCCAGAGGGATTTAAGAAGAAAGATGAAAAAAGAAAAGTACAGAAACACTGCTAAAGTAAATTGAAATTTAATCTGCTGGGATAACATGATCTTGCTTTACAAGAAAAAGATATAAAAAGGGTAACATAAAATATATGATAGCAACTATGCACGCAGAATGAACTAGAAGAAACAGTGTAGTTACAATCCTGCTGTTGTATTATGTGAACATCATCTCCTTCCACCCAGGCTAACCCAGACAGTAGTTAGCAGGGATATTAATAGACATTATTTCTATTCTCTTTTTAGGACTTGAGGTCTGTGAAACCAAACAAAACCCTTCCAATGGTAAAATGTCATCAACTTATTTCCAACAATTTACGTGGAGATCAAACTGGGAAAAGATGCTATCACACAGCAGGAAATGACAAAAGCTTGCTCACTTGAGACACAAAGATGACATTCAGCTTACATTATGCAGAGATTCAAAATACAATAATGCAGCATTTAGTGGTGTGCTCCTGGCCTGGCTTTCCCGCAGTGGGATTCAGATGTTTTGCAGGACTGCTGGCTTGGGGTTTTTTTTCCCCAAGGGACAGCAGTCTCTCAGAGCAATACTCCCTGGAGCTGGGGATCACCGAGCCCATAGGCTTCACTTAGTCACACTTGTTTGTATTCAGAATAGACTTTTCTGCATCTCCATAAATCAGATCATCTTTCATAAATCAGATGATCCTTCTTCCTTGTTTAGAGTCAGAAGTGAGAAAGCTATGCAATTACTGCTGGCTCCAGATCATCTTCTTTACTGATTTCTCATGGAAATCAGTGAAGAAATATGTTTTGAGTTCACAAATTGAAGGCTAGATTTTTAACCAGAGAATTCAGGTGTTCTTTGACAGAAGACAAAGCATGAAACAAAAATGGAGAATTCTGGCTGAAAGACTTTGTAGGGAAAGGAAAAATTCAGCTTTCCAAAATGCTGTCAAGGAACAGGAATTAATCTGAAAAATCTCTAAGTACACAGCCAAAATCTGCCTGTAAAACACAGGTAAAATGATGTGGAGTATCCCATTTTCTGCTTTGTTCATACAGCACCTTATGTTTACACCAAATACAGACAGCTATTTAATTCTGACTGCAAAAATAGCCGTTTATAAATGAATGTTATAAAACAGCCCTGACTCAGACAAAATGACTGGTGCATTAATACACGTAAACATTTCAAACCACGTGTTTAACTGGAGCATGGTACGGATTGTGAAGTTTGATGTATGACTTAACAGATTTTCTAGCATTTTGGAGTGTTACATAATTTTGGTTCCCATCCAAAATCATTACTTCAAAGTGAGCTAAGACTGAATATTTTTCTTTATCTTCTCGTTTTATTTTTTAATACTTTCAAGAAAAACAATTCGCCAAAGCTATTTACTTTAGAAGCACAATTACTATTGTATAGGTTAAAGACCCCCCAGCTTTCAAAACCTTTAACCTGAAAAAATACACTCACACGTCATGATTATGTAATTCTTACAGCTGACACAACCAGTGCTGCAAAAAACTGCCTTTCTTCCCAATAAATAAATAAAATAGCATCTAAAGGCTCTTTTACTACTTAGTAAACCTGACTTTTATGACATATGGCTAGCATTCATGAAGAAGGAGCAAAACCACTAGATTTCCTCAATTCCAAGAGCCAGGAGGAATTTTCTTCACTAATTAAGTCAACTGAATCTTTGTCATGGACTTGTTAAGGTTAATGGTTCCTCTTGAATATCTTGTACATTTACAAATCCAAAAGACGTTTGAAAGGCCCCCAAATTAGTTCATTATAAGCAATAACATTCTTGACCAATTTCTGCATGCCCAGCCTTGTCTGGGAACACAAGGCCACACTAATAAAATCTCTGAAAGATAAGCTAGGAATAGGAAAACACAATATAAAACTTCTAAGCACAAATAGGTGAGTTTGTTTCATCAGATTTGAAAGAACTCAGATAAGAGGGATTCATGTTTTGCTTTGGAGGAAATGAAAAAGGAACAGGGGCAGTGAGATGAAAAGAAAACCATGGGGGAAAAAATGGGTAGAATTGCACAGAAAAGATGCTGAATGAATAACACACAGAGGAGACGCAAAAGTGTACAGCTATGAAAAAAATTCTAGGAAAAATGAGAATGCATATACCTACCATCTTATTAGAAAATCATAATAAACAAACTTTTATGGAAAACACGGAAGTGAGATGCTTACTCTACAGCCTTGACTTTTAAAAAAGGAGTTTAATCCTGGCCTCTAGAGTTAAAGGTAAAAATTCGTACAGACTGCAGCTCTGGCCTTAGAGCAAGAGAGAAATAAATCAGTAGGTCACCACATAATTTTTGTCTCTAGATCAATTAATTTATCTGTTATCAAGTCAATATGCATATGCATATGTTATCAATATGCAGATCAGAGAAGACAACAAAAGACAATAAAAGAACCGAGAACCAAGCTTCCAAAACAGCTTTTAAATACTTTTTTCTTCTACCTTTGTCAGGGAAGAGAAATGCCTAAGAGTGGGAGGTCTTCACAAGAGCTAACTGAGGAACTATTGTTCTCTAATGACTTTCAATAAGCATTTTAGGCTTACATGTGAAGTAGATTTTTTCTCTTTCTCCTTATATAAAAAAAAATTCAACAAACCCCCTCTTGATTTTAGTAAGATATTATCCTACTCTAATGACAATCAAGTCTAGTTAGGTATCAATCAAAAGAGTAAATCCATTGCAAAAGATTTCATAAAAGATATTCTGGGTTTCCAGTACAGCTGCTTCCCCTTTCAGCAGAAAGACAGTCATTAACCCTCAAATCAAACACAGGCTTTAAATTGCTGAAGTTGAAACAAAAACTACCTTTCAGTCTAGCACAGCATCTGAAGTAAATCCATGATAATGATAATTTCAGATTATCAGTGGAGACAGTGATGTAATTAGCCATTTGTACATGTTTGCTATTTATTCTGCAAATGCTGTGAAGGACAGCAGTAAACTGAGCAGCTTAGACTGTACTACAATTAATGATAATGAACACTTATGTCCAGTAATAAACAAAAAGTTAGGGGGGAAATTCCAGAAATATTTTTTAAAATGTATAAACCACAGCAAACTGTGAAAATCAGTACTTCTTACATTTAAATTCCATATATATTTTCATAAATTACTGTAGGCTTTGACATTTCCTGGACATATTTTCATTATGTCCTAGCTGTGTTGCTGCTCCAAAGCTGTTTCCAGCAGGTGATCTTTCCCATCAGTTTCTAGCTAAACTTTACAGCCTCTCCCCTGAACCAAGCTCCTTGCGAAAACATGGCTGATTCATGTCATAGTAAGCTCTTTCTTTTAATAACACTGCTGTACTTCTAAGACAGACAGTGACAGAACAGATAAAAGGTAGAGAAATCACAGCTCACCACTCCAGCCTTTGATTTAAGTATCCAGCTAGATAGTATACACATAAGACCCAAAAAGAGCAGAGCTAAAAATGTTTTTGAAACAATGGCAAAAATACAAAAATAAGCACAAAGTAAATCACCACCATGGTGCAGTGAGAAGTGAAGAAATCTCCTATATACTGTTAGCAAATGCAAGTTAAATTCTACAATGCTTCTGCCTTCCAGGCAACTGCAGCAGCAAAAGAGATGTTGCTGCTTCTTCTAAGGTAGGCCAAGTCTAAATAAAATGATTAATTACAATTCTATGTCCCTCTGGCAGTATTAAAAATTTTGCATATTATTTCATTATTTAAAAAAAGGTTGATCTGAAACCTCCTAATAGTAATCTAATTTCAACATAAACAGAATTGGAGTTTCAAATGATTTAAAGTGCACAAAGTGTGTAAACTCCCTTTATACCAAACAATTGTCATTTCACCAGTAACAAATTCGGCAAAAGCATTTCTTGGTATGCTGTGAGAGCACTTACAAACACCACTTGCTCACCACGTAACACTGCTGATTTATAAAGCAAGCTATGCCTCAGTCAAGGGGGACAAGATCTTACATAGACAGAGCCAGAAGAGATCTGAATGACTACAGCCTGCTGCCTTCTACTGGTGGGGAAATATCCCTCTATTTCTAGCATAATCACAGCCCCTCCACCTGAACATGTTTCCCTGGTCCATCTTTGGGTTAAACTACCATATGGGAAAATGTCTTTTTGTCCTCTGCTGTAACCCCAATGCTGGTACAAGCAACCCATGTGTGGAGATAACACATGTCTACGAGGGAAATGGATGGTCTCAGGCTGAGAAGTCTGGTATTTAACATGCTTTTAAAACTACTACCAGCAGCTAAAACCAAACTATTTAGGAGGGAGAAGTGTCTCGTGATAAGACTGCGGTCAGGAAATCTCTGTCCTTTAGTCCTGGCACAGCCAGTGGCTTAAAGTGTGATCATAAGCAAGTGAGAACCTTTGTATGTCCAGTGATCATGCCACCAAAGCTGGTTAATGACACCTGCCAAGGCACAGGGCGCTGCAGATTCAATTATGTGCCCAACAACTCTTCATTGCTCTTGAAATGAAAGATGTTCTACAGGTGAAATCTGAATAGAGAAGGTACAGGTGAGTAAAGGTCCTCTGCTCTCAGACCAGATTTACAACGAAGAGCACACAGACCAACACATTTGCAGAGATGAGGAGAAAGGGTACACTTTGTGTTCTGCTGAGGGGCAACCCCACACCACTGCTGGAGTAAGGAATGGGAGGGGGATATTCAGAATATCAGATTTTTTTTCTGATATGGGTCAAGTTTCCATCACCTTTTCACAGAGTGAGCCTGTGGGTGGGAAGCACATGCAACCCATCCTACCTGCTCCCCACAGAACTCCCTGCAGGCATATTTCCCCAGCTCTGTGACAGCTTAAGTGTGAAAATTTTGCACGTGCATCCTTCCCCAAGGTGCGAGGTTTCACAGGTTACGTGTGGCGTTACAGGAGAACGTTTTGTCTTCCATGAAGATAAACCAACGTCACAAAAAAGGTAGTATTTTCAACAAAAGCTACTGGGTCGCTTTATAGTCTCAAGTGAATTAAATCTTTTAGAAAGATTCACACTTTGGAAACACACATCTAAAGAAAATAAATACAAACAAACAGTGAAGACTTTGAGGTACCTCAGCTGCAAAAATTACCTCAGAAGCAAACGCTTTTAGAAGCTGCAAACATGGACAATTAGTAGCATTTCTGAAAGCTGAAAGCCTAAATAGCTGTCAGCAACTCCACCAGCAAGTGTAAATTATTTACAACAGCAAGCAGACTGATTATTGAGATAACAGAAGCACTGATTAATTGTGTAGCCTAAACTGGCAATAAAAACAGTGTAAAGCCCTGTATATGTGAATATATATTTTTAAATAGGTATATTTTGGTTCCATATTTTCCTCCTTTAGTTGTTAGCATTTCATAACAATCATTGAACCAAATTGCTCTTTATTTTTTTAGAACATTTAAAATTAAAAACCTGATTTTGTAGATAGCCTCAAATAAACTTTCTGAATTTCTAAATACCAACGAGACACTTAACAAGAGACTAAGGCCTAGTTTAGAGTTTGCTGCAACAGTTACAGAATAAGATGATTGAATCACAATATTAGTCCACAACAGCACAAACTTCAAGCTGAGCTATTCCATAGCTTTCAGTCAAAATTTGGGTCAAGACCTTCTAATGAATTTTGGTAAGTTTGGACTTCTTCATAGCATATTATGTGTATTATATGCTCTTCTTTAAAGATAGTTGCAAAAATCTGATGAATTATCATATTCAGTGATTTACATTCAGAACCTTTTCCAGCTGTACAGGATTTCGCAAAATGGCAAGGAGTAACTTATCTTCAAAATAGTTATCCAGCTACCAGCCAGGCCTCAATATGATGGAAGTCTATACACAAGAAGAAATTTAATCCCTCATCCCATGAAAGAGGATAGATACACTTGCTCTGTAACCCAGCTGGCTGTGGTAGACACAACCCTACCCTTGGCCAACAGAAAACTACACAGATGAGCGTGTCCTGGTTTTGACTAGCTCTGACAATAACCACGAGGATCAGTCAGACTGGTCGGAAAGTATATCAAAGGAAGGCAGTTGCAACGCTCCTGGGTCCCATGCTTCATCCAGGCTCAGAGACCCAACATAAATCTTCATTGCTTCTTTCCAGTAGTTTTAGTAGAAACAAAAACATTGTTTCTTTCCAGTAGTACTGTTTCCACAGTTTCTTTCCTGTGGCTTAAGTAAATGCCAGTTGATTACTGTTATCATGTCTCCAAAACATGAAGTTGCAGAAAAACATCACATCTACCAGATGCACGACTCCTGCTTTGTGACTGTTTATATTCAATCCTCAGCCAAATGTAGGCCATGAGAGCACTACTAAATATTCATCATGCTATGAGAATACAGATGAAAATAATTTGCTTGGGCCATCAGAATAAGTCACTCATATACTGAAGTGAGAGATGATGCTAGCGCTTCTCTAGCAAATCCCAAAGAAGAAATTTGATGACTGATGTGCTGCTGCTGATGCCACTGTGGTTTTCTGTAACAGTTACATTACAGCTAATCTCATGTCAATTTTCATAGTCCCAGCTGGTCAGCTCATCGGGTTTGTGTACAATGAGACGTGTGAACATCTCCCACATGATAAACTCTCACAATATTCCAACCTGCATTTCTACTTGGTACAGATCTTTGCTGAAAATAGGCAAAGATGACAGATGTACTCCCTGCAGAGTTGGTGCTCAGGTGTTTAATGGCCACAGCTTTTGCTAGTACCAGTAGTCTGAAAGAGCTTGTTAGTATTTTTCTCTTCCTGATATAACCAGAGGAATCCTGTTTACTGGTACACATGCCATAAAGGTCAACCATAGTTGGTATGTGTCTCTTCTAGATCAGAAACAACTTTCACTGAACACAGAGATGCATTTTCAGTCTTCTTTTGATTTGTGCACACAGAACAGGAGGCAATGGTAAACTAGTTTATGCAGATGGGTTTCTCCCCACTTACAAAAAGTATCCTCAATATCTAATAGCTTAAGGCTATTTAATTAAGGATTGAGTTTAACCATCTCCACCATTCTTCTACTGTATCTATTTATCTTTATTGGTGTGGACAGGGAAACACATGCACACAAAAATCATTACTGAGTAAATAAACAGTTATCTGGAAAGTAAGCCTAAAGAAAGAATATTCAAGAAAGAAAGCTACAAGGTTCAGTCTCACTGCTACAACAGTAAGAAAGTCCCTCTTGACCCAGAATTTCTTTTGCCCTTACACAGAACTACACTGAGGAACATGCAGCTCTAGGAAAGGCATCTACTCTGACAGAACAAAAGAACAATTCATGTTATCTTTGGTACTTGCAGCACTGTTACAGCTTTTAGAATATGAATACTTTGCCCTATAGGTAGTTGTGTATATGCATACAAAATTACTGGTAATATAAATATGTGTCAGAGAAGTACATTTTAATATTTCTATATGAATATCTATTATACTTGTGATAAGTCCTTGCTGTTTACTAAAGCTCAAGTGAGAAGTTACTGTGTCTGGTGTTGCCTGTGATAATTTACAGCTCCCTAGGGATAAGGGTGCTAAGCTTTCTTCAAACCACTTATTCCTGGCACCAAAACTGAGCAATTACAGCAATGTCTCACACTTTGTCTTTTAAGGATGTGGCATGTTTATTACTTGCAAGAGGAAAATGACTCCTGCAATGATGTTTTAAAATCAGTGGGTTCAGAAAAAAAACAAAGTTCTGGCTATAAATGACAGAGTTGAATTTGTAAAGAGCTCCTATCTCCATGGTGTGTAAGCACAAAAGCCCCAGGCAGAAAAGTGTATTTTTCCTGCTCCTTCTCTTAGCCAGAATGAGGTACTACGGAAATTTCAATCAACAGTTTGGAAAAGTTTCCACAAACATTTTGTTTCTGTACTAATAACTTATGGGTATGGGCCTAGAAGTTATTATTTTAAATTATTTAAAATTCTATGATTAAATTGCAGATATAAGGTGCGATGATAAATGGCGATCTTCAGAACCACAAGAGTACCTAATGAGAGCTTATTTTAGATTTGTAACTTGTGAGATCATCAACTTAGCCCAGCACTGCACATGCCTAAGACATAAAGGCAAAATTCACAGAAGCTTGGAAAAGGTCTGAAAACACTGAAGAACAAAACTGAAACTTCAATAACCAGCTATGTGCATAAGCGTAATTAGGGAATTGGTCTTCAGCTGTAAAACAAAAATGTAACACTGAATGCATAAAGCTGTCCAGTAAAATATATTCATTGCATGAAATGACAGATATGATAATTACAAGTACTTTCCATAAATCTGAAAAGTAATGTAATAGAAAATAAACAGCCAATAAAATATGAACAATTCAGAAAAAAATAACTCAAGCTATTACTTCTGAAACACAGCATTATATTGGTCTCATTAATCAGTTCAGTGTTGTATTAATGAATGGAAATTATTTCCTTGTAAGGTGTTTCTCTTACAAAGTAGTTTCTTCTACAGAGTCAATGTGTCTCCCTTCTACATAGTGAATGAGAAAACAACAAAAGAAAATATCTGCGATTAAAAAAATTAAAGGGATATATAGATTTGAAGGATTATAATACTAGGACGTGAAGCTCACTCTGATTTTTTCCTTTTTTTTTACATTTCTCTATGTGATTGACTGTAAACCTTAATATACCCTGGGTAATTTGCATTGTTCTGTTACACTGCAGCATACATGTAATAATGACATACTGAACATATGGTTGAGAAATATGATTGAGAAATTCCTAGACTGATCAACTTATAATGTAATGACAGGCAAAATTCTCATGAGTTTCTGACAGGAGATAAAAGAAAATTATGTTATTTTCCTTGTGCTTTAAGAAAAGCAACTTAAATATTCCCCTCTTTTTTTTTTTTCGGAGAAATAATAGCCTCTAGGCAATGAAATTCCTTATAAAGTCAAACATCTGGGAAAGGAAAAAACAAAGCACAATGGCAAGTGTTTAGAGACAACCACTCAGACATGTCATAGATGTTTCTACTGGCTTACAAGAGAATTAAAAAACACGGAAGAAAAAAGAGTGAAGGTTGTTCAGAAAAAAAGAAAAAAAAAAAAAAAAAAAAAAAAGACTGAGAAGGGAAGGACAAAGGCACCCAAGAGGAACTTCTGTCCTAGGACATAAAAAGCAGTAGCTATCTGTTGTTTTGGCAGTTTGCTTCAAAAGGGAATTCCGGTTTGTTTTTTTTTTCTTCTTGACCACATTCCAGAGTGCCTCAGAACTACACTGCCCATATTTTCTTTCAAGTAGACTGGTCCCAACCACACTACTAGAGCAGTGGAAGAAATCCTGGGATCAGTTATCTGCGCTACAGACATTCAACTGCTCTGCTTTATGATGCCAGCTAATTCCCTCTGACCACTCAAGCCCTTTGAAACCCACCAGCACAACCAGAGGGCTGCTTTGGAGGGCTGCCATACTTGTGCTTGGAGGTCTGTGGCTGAGGGCACCATGCACCCCAGGGCAGATAGGAAGGCATGTCAGACCCACTCAGACTCTGCCAGATGACTAGTTAGGGTGCTGGGAGCATAACTACTGAATTAATTGCTGGGCAAAATTAACTACTGTGCTTTCTCTGAGTTGATGCACAGCTCCTCCACTCCAGAATGACTCTCAGGTGTGATCTCACTAGCATGCAACGTAGGAGTCTCCAAGGCAGTGGTGTGTGTCTACACATAGTAATTTTTTGTAAAAGCTTCCATGCACTACATAAAATGCTGTTTCTCCCAGCATATCTAATGTCTCTTTATCCTTTGTCCATCAATTAATCATTCATCTCACATGTAGGCACAAAAGTGTCACCACCGCTGCAATCATATCCTGATGCCACTCTAATATTATGATCCTTCCACTTATGCAAAAAGCAGTCTTTTACATACAGCGATGCTGTTGAAGTCCTACTTGCTGACTGCCTGTCACCTCTCAAACAAAAATACTTTCTCTAATGGGACTACCTGAGCACGAAACACTGCAGAGAACACAGTTCCTAAAACTGCTTTCAATAATTCATTCATATCATTAAGCTCTTCAAGATTAAAATCTTGCAATTTCAAACCCGACTGTTAAAAATTTGACTTTTAAAGTATCACCTAATAACATTAACAAAATTCTGGAAGGAAAAAAGTATGATCCTTATTTCTAAAACATAGTCATTTCTATAGCAATCTTTAGCTTTAACAACTTAAAATCTACGCCGTTTGCACAATACTGTGCATTATGAGCAGGATACAAAACTGTACAAAGTGGAAATAAAAGAGATGGAGAAAATGGTCAGGGAAAAGCACAAATCCAGATGTTAAATTCTACACAGGGAGTGTAAAGAGCCACTTGATATCAAACTCACACATTAAAGACGTGGCATTTCAGGTTATGTAGGAGCATCTCACCGAGAAGTCTGAAACCAGCTACACTATGTAGCAAAAGTGGTCACATTTTAGGAAATTAGCACCATTACCAGTACCAACATCTCCTTAATTTCTGCTTTTAATCCTCTTACAAGAGTAGTAAGGTATCAAAGAACATCACAGTTCCCTGGGGCAGCACGAGTAGCCCAGCACCCAAAAGGTTAAGATTATCCTGCACTGTTAAAACCACCCCAGACTGATACTTTTCTGTGTCTTTATCTTCCATTGTCCTCTCTGCAACTGCAAATTCCCCCTATAACCACAGCAGCCATCAAGAGAAAAGTCTGCTGGGTTTTTTTGATCAATTCTCATCCTTTCTAACAGCTTTCCTGCCACAAGAGTGTAAGAGGGATCAGAAGCAGGCAGGATGTTAGTTTTCACCCTCAATTATAAAGGAACTAGACTTATATGCGTTCATGTTTGTGTTTTTGCTGACCCTCCTACAGATGGCTGGAATATTCTCAGCACGGAAAAGATGGGTTAAAGAAAATTCTGGATAATGAAGGCTCTAATATAGACTAGAAGCATAATTTTTATTTTTTGTTTCAAATAACACACATGCTGCATAGCATTCCACTCCTTTAATGTGAAGACACTAATATTAAAAAAGAAATATGACATGGTTATTTTAATTATGTAAAACTGTAATTGGCATTTATTGCGTAGGGCTTCAGAGGGATAGGAGCATGGGATGAAAAGCTGATTTTTTCATTAAATAGCTGCCCCAAGGCAGATACATTCCGAACAAAGCACCTTTTCATGAGATATACCTGTCCCATGGAGACAACAACAAAGGGAATGAGGAAGGGGAGGTAGGAAGCTTGAACAAGGAAAGAATGATATGAAAAGAGTCCATTAGAAAAGAGGAAAAAAGGATAAAAGAGAAAGTAGGAAGTGGGATGGAGCGGCATGGTATGGTCCTATAAAGGTTAAATGACTTAGGAAAAAGAAGCCTTCAAAGGAGAAGGGGCAAAAAGAGGAAAAAGAGGAAATTAAAAGAACACACTTAAAGGATAAGAAGGATTAAAACTAAGATAGAACAAGAGAAAAAAACCCAAACAAATCCTCTCCAAAGAATGGAAAATGCAAAAAAAATCATGCCCATGAATGCAGATCACTTCAGGGAGCAAAACGCTCCTGCCCATTGGCATCTCCTATATTGTACATTTGACTATATGGCACTCAGCACTTTTGACTGCTTAAGGAGCATTAAAAAGATGAGTCATCAGGGACGGCGGTAAGGGCAGAGTCCAGGACAACACTGACTCTGAAAGAGCCTGGAAAGGACACCTCTCTGCCTATTGTTCGAAGATGAGGGGTGGTATCAGACAAAAAACTGTCCCCTCATCAGTTGCATACTCTCCTGGTGGAACGGGGGATTCATGCCTGTCTCTCCATTAAGAGATCTGAACATCTGACAACACTAGAAATTGATACGGGGTGGCGGATGAGCAGTCTCCATTATTCATTCATTTACTTTTCCACATGGGGGAACTGCGCTTATGATGCCTGCTGACACTTCACAGCAGTAATGCAGCAATGGAAACCATCATTTGTACTATGGTAAACAATGAATACACCAAGAAAAAGGGATCTAATTTTCTAGCGTCTTCTGTGGATTCAAAATTAGCGGCTTGAATGCATCACCACTTGGCCTTGCTCATATCTCATAGTCACTATTAACAGACAGATATGGCAAGAGGCAACTTCTTTCCCTCCAGAGATTCTGATAGTGTAATGGAAACAGCATACCATTTTAGGATTATTAACCTACAAAGCAGCAGCACAGCTTTGTTCTTGGAGGCAGAAATCACGGCAAATCTGGTAAGATCGCGTAAGTCTGATACTTATGTCAGCAGAGAGCATGTTTTTGAGTGGTGGAAATACTGGACCTGCTATTTTTTTCCTCTTACTACTCAACATCTCCCAAGGGAGCAAACAGAGCTAGAACAGCACTGATGAGGCAGCGAAAGAGCACTGAATCCTGAGGTTCCCATACTTCACAACTCTTAAAAGATTTTCCAAAAGGCTTTCTGCAGATGCCACTGAATTGTTCAAGTCTTTGTAATCACAGGAGTATACTTTTCACATTTCTTTAAATACATTTTAAGCTCTGTAGTAATAATGGGAGTACAGTACAGTAACTGACACCAGAACCATAAATACAGTACAGTCACTAGAGTAACAGTACATACAGTAACTACAACTTAATTATGCCAGGACTTAAACATTTATTTGCACTTGTATAAATTGAGAGTCACTAACCATCATCACTAAGATGAGAGATTAGTGCATTGATTATAGGCCATTTAGTATTAACTTTCCATTTTTTCTGGATCAATGTTGGAGAAAAATTCTATACTAGTAACCATATGCCAAAAAAAAAGCTAAAAATCGTTTAATCATTCTCTTGAATTTCTTTCTGCCTTTAAATTTCTTGAACTTCTAGTGTAGGAAGCATCCTATCCATCACTCCAAAATACATACACAAATACTTACTGGTTTAAAATACCAGGTGCAAAACTCATAATCACTGTCTGCTCCCTTAAGATATGACAGGACGGATTAAATGTGGGGCAGAACACCATACAATAACATCAACACTGCTAAAGCACACATAAAGGATATGGAAGCTTCCCCAACTTCCCTGGCACAGAACTAGCGCTACAGGATACTTACTTCCAGAGATGTGTGGTTAAAATGCTTAAGTTTAAGCATTTTATTCTTTCCTAACTTGCATTTAAGCTCTCTTAAGGAATTTTCCACACATGTGGATCACAACATCATCATTGCATGTGGTCACGCTCATTAAAAAATACTATTTGGTAATGACGCAAAGCTGCATCCAAAGTTCAAGACTGAATCAAAAGAACTTCCAGATAAATTATTTAAAAGCAATTTTGATCTAAACCTGGGCAGGCTTTACTGTTTTACTCGACTGTTGCTGGTCTTTCTGTACAACACTAGCTATTTTAATGCCTAGCTACCTGTACAAGTGTAATAGGGTAGAGAATGATTTCCCTTTCAGGCTCAAAACAATGCAAGTACATTGGCTGGCTTCTCCACCCTGTCCAGGAATGTCCCTCAGGGCCTCCTGTCCCAGGCGGCTTGCAAAGCAGCTTATTCTAGAGTGCTTTTTGGAAGCTAGAAAGGAGTTTTAAAAATATCTAACCCACCTGCCCTCTCTGCCTTCAGGTTTACTGGCTTAGGCACACAGTAGCCAGAATTCACTACAATTAGGGGAGACAACAAAGACTTCTAAACGGAAGACTAGACTGAAATAAGAAATAATGCAACTTGAGCGAGGAAGAGATCCATACGTGATGCTGCAGTGCATTCTGATGCCAATTATTTTGAGTTACTCAAACGAAACTGTAAACAAACAGAAAAATATTCCATATTACAAGCCACTGATTGAAGGCCTCATGGAAATAGATCAGTAAGGGCATCTGAAGAATAATACTGCAGTGAGTTTTGAGAACTATACGTTACAGGGCATAAGTAACAGCTTTAGATTGTATCTCTTGAAAAATGCATCATAAAGACTTGAGAATTAAGTATTATCTTTGAATTAGCCAGGTAAATATGCCCCAAATTATGAACAGCTGAAGACACATAAGATCTAAAGGACTTAGAAATTGAAGCTTAGGAGGGGCCAATTATTGTTTCTATTGGTGGATACTTCTTATCTGAGAATTATTTCATACTCTGATGTCAAGAAGATTAAAATGGTGAAATGCCTCTTCCTAATTTTTCAGTACCAATAAAAATTAGTTTTAAGTTAATTAACGAAAAACAGATCTTTGGACACATCACATGTTCGTAACCACAAGCATCTCCCTTCCAAATATGCCACTGCTTTAAGAAACTGTATCTTTCAGCTTTTCCATTTTTATCATCCCCATCTAGAGTGCCTGCTGGCAAATCAGCAGCATGTCAGAAATGGGTGAAGAATATGAAGATATACAAGTGTGAATTTCATGAAGTCTGTTGCTCCCACTATGCTATATACTTTTGGCCAGTAAAACAATATAAGTACTTAGCTCCAAACCCCCATGTTGTGCATCTCATCCCAGTAGCAATTACAGCAAGAGTCCAGCTGTAAAAGCCTGATGGAGTTGCTGTGCACATTCAAAGAATCAAAAGCGCAATTCATTAGAAGTGCTTCACTTGCTTTCTGAAGCATTTTCAATGCTGGAGTACACAGAGAGAGGGGTGCAAGGTCACCCCTATCCTTGCCTTTTCATCGCTCAGCAGAGGACAAGCTACCAGAAAGTAATCCAGAGACTCAAGAGATACCACAGACAATATTTTAAACCTTTCCTAAATACACCGTAGGACAGCACTGAGGAGAAAGAAGGGAGCACGCAACAAAAAAACCTTTCAGTCTTTGGATTTAAGAATGAACAGAACAAGACTCCTTCCACTAAATTCTAGCAACAAAATCAAGGGAAAGCTTTACCCTTCTTTGAAGCTTTCTGAATGAACTAAAAGATTGAAACAGCAGCAGCTGATATTTTGTACTCAGTGATAGCCAAGTCAGCCTTCTGTATATTTGGCTACCATAACATACATTTTCGTACAAATAAACTCTGTTATGTGTTGCTTGAACAGGTACTGCAATGTTAAATTAAAGCTTTAAGAAATGCACATAAAACGATATTTAGGATAATATTCCATGTGGAATCTCCAGGTTACGGTAATGATGGGATAAGTTCACTGCTGATTACTGCAAAACAGAGCACCTACCAACAAAAAGCTGAGCTGGACTGATGGCAGAATTTACAGTGACTGACTTCCTTTTAATTTGCAAGTACCTGCATTTACAGTATTTTCATACTGAGGTTGTTATTTTTTTTACGACAACAAAGTATCCTGTTACATACACAGAACTGTTCTTTGATGCTGTAACTTGCTGTGAACTATTATGGGATTTATCTTCAAGAGAAGAATAGCAATAAAGAGGCAAATTAATTCAGTTTTCTGTAACCATAGCTGGGATACTAGTGTAAACATACAGAATTCCCATGGAGAGAATATTTTTAGTCCTTTGTAATAAATAATCAGCAACTTAGCAGACGGAAACATCCCTATATATATGTATTTTTTTTTTTCCCCCCTCCTGGCTCAGACAACATATCTCATACCTATGAATTCTAATGATTAAAATAATTCTACCAATTACTTTGCTATGTTCCAGTATGCATAGTCAAGTATGTAATGCAATAAACTATGCCTGAATGCTCTGTTTACCCCACAGCAAGTTACAAGGAAAACTCTTTCCCCTTAAAGGACTTGTCTCTTTGGAGCACGCAGGCTGGCAAAAAGCCAAGGGAAGCTGGTGCTTAAGCAACCAAGACTGAGCAGTGCCTGTGTGCATTGCAATCTCAGCCAACTGCAGTAAATGTTATTGGAGTTTTTGTGCTGTAAAATTGCTGCTTTCATGCCCACTGCATCTGACAATAGGAATCCTTGGCCTTGCATGAGAGAGGAAGGCTGATGTGCCTTCTAGTCAGATCTCTGCATCTTTAAAAAGTAGGGTTACTACTCCTGTGTACTCCTAATAGCTTAGTGACAAAGAAATTCATGTCAATGCTACATCACACACAGAAAGATACTAAATGGGGAAGCCTTTTGTGTATGAGGCAGGAGAGCAGAGAAATTATGCTTTAAGCATAGTACTTAAGCTTTTAAAATAATTGATAATATTAAAAAAAGGTAAATAATGCTAAGTTAAAGGTGCCAAATATTTAGCCTTTTACTTTTTAAAGCAACTTTGAGATAAGCTCTGTTTTAACAATCACCCCACGCATATCTATTTATTTTTTGCTTAGTGACTTAAGTGCAAAATCCTCAGTATTCCTCCTATGGAAGAGTGCAACAAGCATTTGTCAGCAGAATTTGCTGCGAGAGTTCTGTTTACTTCCAGCAAGCAACGTTTGAAATACTAAAACATTGTCCTCCAAGTTACAGGTAGCCAGAACAGAGTTCAAGAGGAAGACAAAAGCCAAAGAGGAGACAAATCAGAATTTTCAATTTTTGTCAAATGCTCTATTTTTTTGCTGCTGCGACTTTTTCAACACTATAGAATACTATGTGTTGCAGTTGCACTAGAAGGACTAGATTCCGTATTGGCATCCACTGGCAAATTCCATTTAATCCAACAGCAACCTGTCTTTCCTCATAAGTGAAGAATCAGGTCCTAGCAATCATCAGCTTTTAACAGAAGTAAGGAATATATTAGGTATTTTACGTATTTGCACACCTTTTTTTTTTTTTAACTGTAACTAAAGACTCACTCCCAGCTGAAGGGAGAAAAATTTCCACAATCAACAGGACAGGATAGTGCACATTATCTGTACTAAATGTATTCATTTTATACCAAGCTAGTATACGTAGTAGACCACATTTGGTGGTCTTCAAAGCACCAGCTCCTTACAGTGAGCATAAATATGTAATTATAATTCAGTTAAAACAAACAAAAAAAATTGAAATGACTGACCAAACTTTCACAGCCGGGAAAAAAACATGATCTTTTATTCTGTTGTTTAGATAAACAACCCCCAGTGAGAGCAGCCTAAAGAGTAAGAAATCAGAAGAAAAAAAAAAAAAAAATTAAAAAATCCTAAACTTCACAACTTTCAACTCATTCTATGATTCTGGAAGAACTGTTGTATTCTCAAAGCTATCAAGGCCCAGTGAGCATTAGAGCTGATAAAAACGGCTTGTAAAACTGTAAGTTCAGGCTGTTGCCACTGAGTGATGAACAAATGGGAGCATGTGTAAGACCTTCAGTTCTCTCTTCCTAAATAAGGCTTTTAAAAAAAGATTTTATATTGTGGCACAGAGTTAAAAATACTAGACTGTTCCCGGAAATAAAATAATGAAAAATCATAAATAACACAGTTTAATGTGATGATGTGTGACACTTGCATTTGATCCTGACCTCACAAATTATTTGCTGTGTGCTTGCACGCCATTTGTACCTCTGGACGTCAGCCTAAGTAGTAGCTGGGAATAGTTCTCAGCTTTGCAGTTTAAAATGAAAATAAACTCTCTATGTGACTGTTTCCTTTGTCTTTTACCTTCTGCATTACAAATTAACATCTACCATAAATTTGTTAGAGCCTACTTTTCCCCACAAGACCAGTACATCCTCATTCCTGATCGTGACTTCAGGATTCTTCCGTTAAACTGCAGCAGAATTTAAATTCAAGCTCCTTATCTTGCAATTAGAAATGTCTGCTCTTGTAATCAAGCTAGTCAAAGGAAACAATGTGTGCAAGCACTGGAAAACAAAAATACATTTTTAACTCCCAAGTTCCTCTATACTGCCAGATGTATGTTTGCTCGGTTTAAGCAATCTGACATTTGGATGCTGCTTTCTTCCTTAGATAAAACTACAGTCTGCTTCTATGTTTCACTGTATTTCACAATTAATTTATCTTCACAGATTTTCTTAACTTGCATGATTTTTTTGTAATATCATTTTTGATGGGGAAGGGAGGAAGGGAGGAAGTGTCTCTACATCAGATCGTATCTGCAGTACGATATACAGTTGGCATGTTGTCCCATCTGGCACGCGTTCGAGTATAAGACGGATAATTTGTCACTCTGAATCCTTTGATTTGTGAAGAGGCCGAAATCATCTTTGGAAAGATATTTTGCAGCTAATAATACAGGAGGTGTGGGGGAGACTGTTCTTTGAAGGCTACAAAGGCCACAATCTGAGGAGAAATAATTGGTCTTGGCTCTTCTATTAAGTAACAAAGATCGAAAACTACAAAAATCTTTAAGGGAAACACACGACTTACAACAATCAGATATGAGAACTAATTGCCCACAACTTTGCAAAATTTGATTTTGGAGGGGTGAGGGTGAGATTGGGGAACCGTAATTTGCTCTTGGCAAACAGACTGAATGCTTAATTAAACTGAACAAATGTACATTTTTGTACATTAAGGGAACAAAGTTGACAGAAGTTTGGCTTAAAAACCAAAGACAGAGGATAAAAAGACAGATTTATGAAATTGAAATCAAATATCAAAAAGGGATCAAAAAAAAAATTGGCTAACACTCAAGATACAATTTTAAAGTTTTAAAAGTAGCTATATTTGCCCCAAGCATGTGGAACAGATAAATTTGTCAATCTGTACCTAAAGGATATTGGCCTTCCTGCATTGTCTGATTTTTGACTGTAAGAGATTAAGTGCTTCTGTAGCTACCAAGGAAGCCTGCAAGACACAGTGGTTAAAATAGAACAGTCTCTGGCCTCAGAAAAAAAGTCAGCATATTTTTATAGCACAAACTTATTCCATATTTACAGAAAGCCTGACAAATACCTCAGTTCAGCATCACAGGCATTCTGCATTTATGGGTATCAAACATTTTTGCTTACGAAATATTTACATGAGTATGCACATGCTCAGAAGACAGCAGCAATTTTCACTGAGAACAGGAAACCTTATTTTCTGATTTTGCAGGATATAAAATGGCCCAGCAAGCGGGAAGGGAAAGCGGCTGTTTTGCAAATGATTTACTGTGGAAGGGGTGGACAATTTCAGTCCAACAAGTCTAAGCTACAGGAAAAATAGTTGTTTTCTGTTATTTAAACAGAAAATGCATTGCAGTGTGCATGCTGCTAATGAAACACACTCACCGTAGCTTAGTATGATAATCTCTCTTATAAACTACAAACTCATGTATATCGGATTTCAAATGCACAAAGCTCCAGGAGGTTACCTCAGTCCACCTTCTCCTAAGCAAATGCAGGTTTGTTCTCAGCAGTATGACTGATGTTTGTATTTATTTTAATTACGTATTACAAAGGTACAGAGATTCTGTCACTTCCCTTGGCACAGGCTTATGTATCTTCACACAGATCACTGTTAGACAGTTTTTCCCGATAACGTGCCTATTCTTTCCTTTCCTTATTTTCCTTCTATTGCTTTTAATGGTATATCCACATGGTATACAATATGCTTAATTCTATCTTGGGTTACTGGTTTCCCTTCATCAGCACTTAATTAGTCCTTAGGGTATGTACTGAGTCAAAGTTTTATTCTCTTACCTATTCCCATATATTAATACCTCTAACCTCCTAACTGTTTTAATCCAAATATATCGGAACAGTAGAATAAACAGCAGTAATTCTGGTAGTAAGAGAATTTTACAGGAACTCTGAAAAAGCAAGAGGCTCAAATAAAAAACTTATATTCCATTGATGCTACGTCTACAATCCCCTCTTTGCTGATGTATTTGTATACCCAGCTCAAACTGTACTTGTTGGTTATACTATGGTGCAGATTTACATCTGATTAAAATTCTCTACCACCATTACTCCTCAGGTTTTTCCTGAATATTCTGCATCTCAGACCAGCTTACGTTTTTCAGTTCTAATTTCACTTTATTAGTTTCTGGCCATACAATTAATGATCTCTCCTTGCCCTTTTCTATTAACATTTTGTCCCCAGCTGGCACTCAGAACTCTTGCTATTTAGTATCATTAGGAAATTTTATTAGTGCCATTTTTACTCCTTCATCCATATAACTAATGATGATGTTAAATAAAACCAAGATTATAGCATATCCCCATGATGTTCTTCAACACAATTCCTCCTAGTTTGATCTATTATGCTTAATTTATTATCATAGACTATTTCAAACCAACCAGGTCTGAATTCATTTTTCAAGCAACATGTCTTAGGACCCGTGTCAGACCTGAAGACAAATAGTATGCACTGATAAAACAATGACAAAACTTAATTTATCATGAATTATGGGATAAGAGATTAGACAATGTGTAAAATGACAATGAAAACAAGGCATGTGGATACCCACAGAGTTTCCAGGGAATTCTGATGAACTAAAAGTTCTCAGAATGATGGAGAGAAAAAGAAGCAAATTTTCACTTCACATAAAAAAAAAAAAAAAGCCCAAACACCTTGTAAGCATTCAACCTCATGCCATTTGTGTTTCCTTCTCCCTTAACACTTTTTTCCCCTCCTCCTTTTGCTCCCCAATAATCAGAACTAAAGCAGGTGACAGCCTGGCTGCTTAGTTCAGTAGCAGATGCCTTTTCCCTTGTGTAATAACTATGGCAAAGCAGGGATGGAATAACGACTGGGAAGCATTTTGTAGGCACTGAAGCAGGACTGTCAGAAAGTAACATGAGGTACTTCTAAAATGTTGGCCAGCACTGACTTAATTTGCCATGGATCTTTTCAATATTCACAAGTAATTTCCAACCTCCATAAGCCAGTGAGGTATGAAGGAGGAGATCACATTGTCCTCTTCCTACCCTCACAGAAGCAAGAGCAAGGAGGAAAAGATGCCTTAAAGTCACTTGCCTCTTCCAATGAGTTTTAACACAAATCCCTCCATGTACTTCCATTATACTTGCTCCTGGTGGGAAGGTAAAAGGCAGAAGTGAGGAGAAGAGGAAATGGCAGATTGCTTGGTTATGGTGGTTACACAGTAATTGAGGTATCTATGTAGAAAAATAAAACATGATAGTTGGAGGGAAAATCTGAAGTGTAAAAAAACCCAAACAAACCTCTAACAAAATTCACACCTATGCTTTACACATGTGTTACCTCTGGTCATTACTGCTGCCAGCCTTGAGCATTTGGCCTGTATTCTCTCAGTTGCTTTTACAAAAGCAGAAGGTTCTGACTTTGGCTTTTTAACATTGTGGTATGATAAAACAGCAATAATTTCTGTATAACAAACACTTCTGTATAAATTCTCCTATCAAATTCTAATGACTTATCATGAACTAAAGTCCTTAAATTATGTTTATGGGAGAATTATGCCACAGAACATTTGGTGTCTGTAGAATGAGATGTTCTACAATGAGACTTTTGAATATGAAGAGTTCTTGTATGTTATCATTCAACCAGCCTTATTAGATTACTTTTTTTCTTTCATAAATTGAAATTCAGAGTTGTGCTCTAGATTTCCAATTTTTTTCTCCTTGCAGGAAAGCTTAGCCATTTTTAACTGAAAAGCCCATCAATCTGCAACTCCCATGTGGCTGGAGCAAAATCTTGTTTGTTGTGCATCACCTGGCAGATCCTTGATCAAAGAACACTGAAAAACATTTTAAATAATATTGAAATTTTTTTCAGATCTTCCCATCAGATGAACTATCATCACAAACTGTTATTAAGAAATATGAGAACCTTGTACAACTTAAATGTTCAAATACACTGTACAAATGCTGTTGTGAAATGCATTTTTCTTTATTTTGTATTTGATGGTTCTGCCAAAATATTTCTAATTTAGTGGGTAAAAATCCTCAAATTTGAATTTCTAATTCAGACTAATCTCCATTGTCAGTAGTAAGCATTTACAGTTAACTATTTTATTCACAGTCTGCTTAATCTAAGAATTTAGGACTGTATTTCTCATTATAATACATGTCTGTGTTGAAAGATAAGCTACTACTAATTTCAATAAATTCCCCTCTAAATTCTGACTAATCTATAATTTTTGGTGGAAAAAGACTAAGAAGCTTATCAAGGTGCTTAAATACAGCCTTTACATGACTTCTATTGTTTATAAGCAGAATATTACATAAAGAAACCATCTCCACCTCAGTCACATCCAAGAATCCTCTCCTCCCTGCAAACATATTCAGATGCCCCTGCTTCTTATAAACCAGTTTTCTCTTCTTTCCCAAAACAGTAAAACTAGCAAATCATTCTGAAATCACTAGACAAACAGGCTGACTGCTGGAACAGAGTCAGCATACTGAGCTTCACTGTGGAGAAGAGGAACAACAAGTAGAAAAAATTGGAGCTGCCATGTAAAGGAACATTGTTATGATCAATGGTTCCAAAATGTATCTCCTCCTGAATTTTACAACCTATTAACACAGTGCTTGTAGAGAAATGAAATGATTCCTAGCAAACTTTCCACAACAGTCCTCACTTGACCTGAATTTTTAAAGCTACTCACAATAACTCCAAGAAGACCTTTTCTTCTCATGTGGTAAGCATTACATTAACTGATTTCAGTAACTGTCACTTCTCTTTTAGCTAATTTCTCAAATGAAAGATAATTCCCATTGGTTAACACAACAAAACTAATCAAACCCAAAGGCTTAGATTAATAAAATTCTAAATACATAATCAGATCCTTTAAATTTTGAGGGAGCTGATCAAATGAGCTCAGACTGAAGGAAAACAAACATATGTTTGCATAGACTAAAAGAGAGGTTAACTTAACTTGCTATTCACAAAGTCAACAGGATTGAAAACAGTTCAATAATATAATTGTTTTCAGTCAGTACTTTTTTTTATCCTAAATGCTTCAAAAGTGATCACCCACCCTCTGCCAATATAAACACTGGACAAACTTATCCCAAATATGCCACTGGAGTTATTTTGTACCCATCAATATTAGATAGCACAGAAATCTGAATTCATCCAGATGCCAAAGACAATACAACTGGTGAAAAAAAACAACCTTCCTTCTGTGAAAGTGCTACACGTGCTGTATTACTTACCATTTTGATTAAATAAAATACAATACTCAAATAAGACAATACCAAAGGCTGTGACTAAATGATATTTACTTTCCAGGGCAGATTTGAAGAGATCCACACACTGGTTAAAAGACTACACAACAATGCAAATTATCAAGTAGAAGAAGACTGCAGCTAACTTAAAAAATATTAATTGTTAAATTCTGCTCTGTTTTACAAGGACATACTTTTTCCCCACCAATAGGCCAATAGTGGGAGATAGGAGAAACAACCATAAGCAAATTAAGCACATATTCCAAACAATATTCATATATGTGCTGGGTGAAATCATCCTTTCTTCAGGTAAGGGAAACCTTGATCCTACAGCTGACTGCAAGGAGGTAAGCCTTCTACCAGAAGACCTAGGGCCTTCTCCTTGTCCATCAGAAAAGCAAACAAACTCTACTTAAATTATGGCAATCACAAATAGAGTATTCATGGTTAGCAAGTTGAAGCACTTCTAAAAACAAGTCTAATCTTGTGGAGAGAGAGAAAGATCATTAGCTGTATCATATGACTGCCAGCACTACTAGACTATGAGTGTAGATATATTCATTGTATAGATTTAATTCTTTGATGATTAGAAGCAGAAACTGCAAACAATTTTATTGTACATATAAACTGAAGCGGTGAATCTCAGACATCTACAGATACAGGCGACAGGGGAGCAAGCAGGAAGAAAGGATGGGAAAATGAACATGTACTTGCAGAGTATATCGGGTTTCCCTTCTGCTTAGTAAAATTCTTACCAAGAACAACTCTCTCAACATACACCATGGTTTTAACTTCTGCCTTGCTTGTTATCAAAACCTCCCTTATTTTGTTCTCCTGAAAGGCCAAGACTCAAAGCTAGTGTTTTTTGCTCTGCAAAATTATTCTGTCAAACCAACTGATGTTCAATCTGTAGGAAAATACTTCTCCAAGCCCCCTCTAGTGGTTCATCTGTAGGAGAGTTCTTTACAATCAAAAGACAAAAAAAGTTCTTCAAAAAATGAAGAGGCTTGTTCTAAGCATTGCTGATCTATTGGGGAAAGACTGTGAATTATCAAATAATTCTTCCAGTCTGCCTACCCCAAGAAAGTCTCTTCAATCATACAACAACAATGGAACCCTATGGCTATTATTTTTTATGTTAAAAATGATAAAAAACAAAAGTAAAAAGTGGTTTCTTAGGGCCTGATGTATAAGCGGGTACTGGTGCTTCAAGTACATGTAATTCCTGTTAGTTACTCATACTGGTTGGGAGGACAAGAAACATGGAAACATACATCTCATGTGCTACTGTTGCCTTCTTTCACCACATAGCTCTCTTCCTCTAGATCTCTTTCCTCAATCCAGAGTGTGCTATCCAGAAAACATACAAATCCTGCTCTGCTCCAGGGAAACTAAAGGAATGGCTGAGACCTGCTGAACTTGATGAGGTAGTAAATAACTTCTACATTATTCTGAAGCTAAAGATCACGACAGGTTAACCAATTTCAGCCTACCCTTTAAAAAGTACGACTAAAGGATAGTCACTTGCTACAAATCACATTACATAATAAACCATTAACAGCTACTGCTTCATAGAAGTATTGCATTTCAAAATAACTTGAATGAGCTTTTATATCTTAGAAGTTACTTTCTACTCTTGCTTATCCTACAGTAAAGTAGAAACATCATTTGCTATATTTAAAGGTACATCAGTTTAAAATACAATGTCATTTTGATATCTTTACTTTTTATTAGGCAATTTTATAAGAGGATGGAAAAAAAAAGGGTATTCAAACTAGGGACAAAGTGTCCTCTTCTTACCATGACCTGGGACAGACACTGAAATAGTACCGGTCTGTACTAGATATGAGCTGGCAGTATAGTCCTCATCTGTATCAGAGTCCTGAACTGGCTGGCTGGCATTATTACTTAATAACCACCTCTGGTTGTCATGGAGATTAGGTGATGGAGGAGGGGAGTGTAAATGTTCAGTAACTGATGGACTAGATGAGGAGGATGGCATGGGAGGACCTATGAAAAAAAAAATAAAATATTTAAAATATGGGTCAAGGTACCACATGAGCAACAAATCATTTATTTTTTGCATCATCAAAAGGCAAATAGACTACTTCAAACAATGAAAAAGAGATGGACAAAGATATATGATAATTGCCTGTAATAAACTGGTTTAAGTGCTTTAGAAAACATAACACAATGCCATGACTTGCTATTGCAATGGGAAGTGTCTATCACTGCCTGGAATTCCAATGTCTCCGCAACACACAATGACAGAAGAACAGGTGCCAACTAAAATGAAATATTCATTGTACAACCATTTGGAAAACAGTATTTTCTACTTTTCAAGCCTTAAAGCAGAACAAAAGTACTGAAATATATGGCCAAATACAGAGTTGCTTCTTCCAGTGGGACACTGTTGTGCTGGTTCAGCCATCACCATTTTACACTTCCATCAGTTGCCTGATCACACAGGCCAACACTGAACTCAGCCACATCCCCTCGCAAGTCTTTCAAACAATCCCACCACAGGCTCCTGTGGGGCCAGCTCCTCTGCTGCCCACTGTGGTGCCAGCATTGCCCCAGCTGAAGCCACACCCAACAGGAAACTGTTCCAACTGATCGGCTCCTGGTTAATATAATCCTGGCCTCACCCACCACAACCAACAACAACACAGGTGGGCCAGGTTCCGCCTCTGGAACCTGAAGCCAACAGGAAAAACAAAACATTCTGCTAGGTTGTGACTCATTCACAGGTCAACTCCAACTTGGGGCCCGCAAGTTAGGTCACTCTTGTCTAAAATCTACTCATAGAAGAAAATAATAGATAAGCAAAGAAACGACAACAGTTTTCCAAGGCCATACAGATGGGGAAACTCACAGCCCTAAATTTCTACCATATGAGTTATTCAGACAGGAATTTAAGTTTTTAGCAGTGTTTCTCAGACATAAACTATTAAAAACCTATTAAAATGTTTCACCTGTCAAAATCAAATCCATCTGCACAATTTGTTTTAAAACATGCATATGCAATGACTACATCCCATTCCTGCATCTTGAAACTATCATAAAGGCATCATGGAGGAAAACAGATCTAAATAAAACTTTAGCGTATCATAACAATGCTCTTAGTCCTTCAATGAAGCAATAATTAAGCCCAGTAAGCAGCAGAGAAAAAGGAATCTAATTTGCCCTGTGAATACATTGATTATAGTATTTAGACTGTACAGATCTCACTCTGTGAGAGAGTAAGACTGCTGGACTACTTTTGAAAGAAGTATTGTGTTGCCTGTAGGTGGAGAATTGTACCAGAAAATGGAGTAGCTTTATTCCATATTTTGTGTTAAAAAAAGAAAAAAAATCAGATTAAGCTGCATGGATGCTACTCATAACTATGAATCTAAATTTAAATGAAAGCAAAAGAGGTTTTATTTTTCATCGTGTAATGACTTGGTTTTATGGTACTCAGTAGTATAGTTATGCTGGAGAGGTGCAGAACCGTTCAACGTAATATTTAGGTCTGACAAGATAAATCATATTAGCACCAATAGCCTGAGTTACCTTCTCTCCATCTGTCTTGTACACTGCTAGAATCATGCTGATTTTTAACTTTTTTTTTCTTTCATATTCAGTTTATTTCATCACATAGTATCTTAAAGATGTCTAAAACATGTCGCTTAGTCCCAACCAATTGGTTTCCCTGGAAAGAAACCTGTGACAGCCTCACCAGAAACTGTTTGCTTAATTCTTTCATATGTCATTTACCTCTTCTTGTAGTAAACAGTATAATATATATTATTACCAATTTAAGACCCAGGTTTGGTTCTGGGAGGAAAGTGAGCACTTATTATTACTCACATAACTCCTCTGTGAAACACAAGGTTTATAGCCAGGGAAACAACAAGGATGGGGGAACGACATTTTACAGGGCTCAACTCGTGAATTTTGAAGTAGAGAGTGGGCACGTATTCAAGATAAAGCACCACCGGGTTTTCTTGCTACACCTTGATTTTTTTATATTCCTTGCTTCAGTAACCTGGATTTGTGGCTATTTCTTGATGGAGCATTTAATACATTATTTATGATGTACCCAAATCAATTTTCATAGCCATTATGTAACATTTTTTGAATAATTCCAATAATAGTTAACGTAAGGTTTTTTTCCAAAAAACAAATTAGCTCTATGATTTTAATTTTTTTTAGCTTGTAACAAATCTCCTTTACTTGCTTTGGACTTCTCTGACTAGAGAAGAGAGCTATAGTAATATATTCCAGATGTATAGAGTCTGAAGCAAGTCAGCACCTCAGTAATACCTATGGAGCTTATGCACAACGCTGTTCTCAATATGCTTCCTCTCTCCTTCTCAATTTACACTCATTAACTTTCACACCCAACAGAGCCTTGATTACACAACCCATAATCATACAAGCTATCCCGTTGCCTGAAAATGTGTCATGTCCAAGGTCCCTTAATTATTTTGTAACTTCCCCCATTTATCCACATTTATTAATGGTTTCAGTGCTGTGTGGCTAGTTGACACCACACTGCACTGATGAGTAGCCATCCGGAAAGAGCATCGCTTGGGTGCTCTGGCTTGCTGAGCTCATTTCAGAAAACACAGTGTGTCAGGTGTGGGGTGGAAGCATGGGGCTATTAGCCAACTCCTACCACTACTCCATGGGAATAGATTTCTGTTACTGCAAAAATCACGTGATTAGGGCTCTAAAACCACCAGGAGATTATGCAACTTTGGTGATTTGATTTTTATAAATAAACCTAATTTTGGTGTTAGAGAGAAGAGAACCAGTTATAATATGAGCCAATTCTTCAAAAGAACCCCAGGCCAACCAGCTGGGATGCATCTTTCTCTACAACTTCACGCAGAATTGGCAAATTTTGGCAGTGAGTTCCTCTTTGATTCCAAGTGAGAAGACAGGTAGCTATCTTTACTGTCATTTATAGAATAACCTACATGTTAAGAAAAAAGATACTTAATGCACCAGAAAGAAGGATCGTAAATGAGGTGTATATTCCTCTCCATTTTTTTTCACGTGGAATGAAAGACACTTAAACATATTTGGTAATATCTATTACTGAAATCTTATCAAACATTTATAAATAAAAAAAATCATTAAATATGACAAAAGTCAATTCTCTTCATTATAACACTTTTTTCATACAGCTAAAGAAAATTCCATGCATTCAAAAGAAAACCACAAAAATACAAATATTCCTTTTTTTCCACCTTGTTCTGCTTCTTTTGATATACAGCTAGCAAAAATTTCTGTTGCTCTGCTTTGACTTTCTTGCCCATACTTTATAAAAGCAAATGTTCTTGGTTTTACAATGTGACTTTGATATAAGATAGTAAAGTAATTTTCATGAGAAAGTACACTGGGCTTAAGAGTACTTAAATCTCATCTTTTTGGTTAGTTATGTTCAGTAGTTATGTTGTCAGTATGTTCATAACTGAAAACACATGACTTCCAATTATCTTTATATACTTCTGAAAAAATTATCTCACACACAACCGCCAAAAAAGATTTGTGGCAAATACAGGCAAACTCCAGCAGAAACAGACTCAATATAGCAAAGTGTGAAGGTGTGAATAAATTTGCTAAGGAAATACAAGAGTCCCCATAGAAAGTAAAACCCAAAGAAAATTGGTTGTAAAACATTTACAAAGGAATACACCTGAGCTAGTAATGGACACATTAAATACGTATGTACAAGGTAATTATGTTCAAAATATTGTACTGTTCTGTGCAAAGATCAGCGCTGATCTAAAAGATGATCTAAAATAAAGAATTACGGGTTCAATGGGTGGACTGTTCAGTGGGTAAAGAACTGGCTGGATGGTTGCATCCAGAGAGTGATAGTCAACAGCTCAATGTCCAGATGGAGGAAGGTGACAAGTGGTGTCCCCCAGGGGTCTGTGTGCTGGGAACAGTGTTGTTTAAGATATTCATTCATGATATTGACAGTGGCATTGAGTGCACCCTTAGCAAGTTTGCAGATGATACCAAGCTGGGGGGTGCAGTTGATATGCCTGAGGGATGGGATGCCATCCAGAGGGACCTGGACAGGCTGGAAAGGTGGGCCCAGATGAAACTTATGAGGTTCAACAAGGGCAAGTGCAGAGTCCTGCACCTGGGCAGGGGCAACCAGGATTATCAGTATAGGCTGGGAGAGGACATACTGGAGAGCAGCCCTGTGGAAAGGGACTTGGGGGTGCTGGTGGATGAAAAACTGAATATGAGCCACCAGTGTGCAATGGCAGCCCAGAAGGCCAATCACATCCTGGGCTGCATCAAGAGAACTGTGGCCAGCAGGTCAAGAGAGGTGATTCTGCCCCTCTACTCTGCCCTGGTGAGACATCACCTGGAGTACTGCATCCGGTTCTGGAGCCCCCAGCACAAGAAAGATGTGGACATATTGGAGTGTGTCCAGAGGACAGCCACCAAAATTATCAGGGGAATGGAGCATCTCTCATATGAAGATAGGCTGAGGGAGTTGGGGCTGTTCAGCCTGGAGAAGAGAAGGCTCCGCGGGGACCTTATACTGACCTTCCAGTACCTGAAGGGGGCCTACAGGAAGGCAGGGGAAGGTCTATTCACAAGGGTTTGTAGTGATAGGACAAGGAGTAATGGTTTTAAGCTAGGAAAGGATAGATTTAGGTTGGATATTAGAAAAAAGTTCTTTAACATGAGGGTCACAGAGCACTGGAACGGGCTGCCCAGAGAGGTGGTGGAGGCCCCATCCCTGGAGTCATTCAAGGTCAGGCTTGATGAGGCTCTGAGCAACCTGACCTAGGCAGATGTCCCTGCTTGTGTAGGGAGGTTGGACTAGATGACCTCTAGAGCTTCCTTCCAGCCTGAAACATTCTATGAGTCTAAAGGTTGGAATCAGAGCTGGTGCCCATATGGAAAAGATGAAAGGGGACATGTATAACTGCAACACATAAAATGATAGTAAATAAACAATGGGGAAGACTTTCATCCATGGACTAGTAGTAACAGGAGGCACAGGGATGCGTGGGACTTTCTATAGTAAGTATATTAAGGCTTGAGAAAGTCTAAGGCATGTCTGGCAAAATCTGGCAATCACTGCTGTGTATCACCATGGGTAGGAGAACAGGGAAGCAAGGGGGGGACTGCAGGGAAGGGCTGGGGACAGTGCAGGGCAGAGCTATGCCTTCAACCCCAGAGCCTCAGGGACACCTCCACCCGGCCACAACGCACAGCTTACAGGTCCCACACACCCTCCCCCTTTAAAAAAAAAAAAGCCATCAGCAGCTTAAGCTTATTTATATCATATTATGAAGAACGAATCCCAACAACTACACAGCTTTCATCTTTTATCTGTTACCACATGCTAAAGAAGCACTTTGCTTCAACACCAATGGGCACGTAGATGAATTACACGCTGTGCCTTCACTAGATATATTTTAGAGAAAATAGTATTGGACGCTTTTTGAACATGGCATTTAGGAGAAAACTAGGATGGAAGAGAAGCAGTAGTAATGATCTCCTGCTGTTGCAGGGTGGGCAGGCTGCAATAGATGACCCAGAAAGTCTCTGCAGAGCCCTAAAATACAGGCACTTACGAAAACTTCCCAACAGGTCCAACCTTTTAAAACAGAGACATTCTGCTGGCAATACGTTATCAACAAGAAAGGAAAAACCTTGTTTATTTTCTTCTGTAATTATAAATCTACACTTTCTTAAGATCATGTTTTAGTTCAGGAAAGTCTTTGTTGCTTCATGAATTTCCCTAATGCAGAACTTTTGTTCAAATAACTAGATTAGTTCTCAAAACCCGGCATTACCAATTGACTGAGTAAGATGTATTGTGAGTCTCAAACTTTACAAAAGTAATTTCACTATAAAAATTTGAAGGGCCATTATTTTCATCTCAATCAGGATGCATAAATCCTATACCTTGCTCTTACATACAGCTTCTGATGGCTGCTTCAGGCAATACAAGAGCAGACAGCTCTGTTTAGGCTGTTTAGCTATGGCAGAACAGTGCATTTTTCCTTTCACAGTCCTGGCAGCCCTTGTCACTGAGACTGAAGAAAAGAATTCCTCTATCTGCATCTCAAAGAGAGCGGGAGAGTCTTATTTTGAAGTTAGTGGTAAAGAGTACTTACTTACTTCAATGCCAGTAAGAAAATGCTACTAAATTACAAATTGCAAGGTAGATATCTCCTTTCTTTATTTAAATTAATGGGATTTTTTGCTGGTGACTTCATGGAAATGAATATTTCATGTTATTTGAAATGGCACTATTATGTCATACAAACCCCCAAACATACCCACATTCTGTGGAAAAATGTTATACATATAATGGCTCACTAACAGTAGCTATATATATATCCATTTTGTACTTTGCTCCTCACAACATGAAAAGACAGGTTGTTTTTCTTTTCTTTAATAATAAAAGAGTTAATGTGGTCTTTTAAAACTGGGATCAGACAGGCAGCGGTTTGTGAAGGTCAGAAATAACATGTCTTCTGGCTAAATTAATTAGAAACCAAAACACTTTCAAACAGGCAGAAGGACACTTGTAGCCGTTCTGAATCAAGCTGAGATGAATCTTTGCAATCTGTTCTAGGACTACCCAGCATGCGGAAAGCTGTAACACACTCTTGTTAAATAGGGCACCTATACCCTCCTAACAAGTTTACTGATCGCATCCCAAAGTTTCAATTTCCAATGTATCACATGTAGGTCGGCCTAAAAAAGACCCCTAAAACACCCAAACCCCACACCTAGTACGTACAATCCTAAGCAACTGGATTTTGCATCTCTTCATCCCTGTGTATAACGTAGTAAGTTAATAATAAGTGAGTTTTAATTGTAAACTCATTTTTTATTATGGACTCCAACCTGTATGACTTAGAATTGGCATTTACCTCTCTGCTGGATACTGCAGCCTTCTGCAGCCAACCTGCAGTGACAGTTATCTCTTAATTAAAACTCTACATGCAAATTAAACTACTGAAAAGTGGTGTAGCATAGCACACAAAGAATGATTATTTATAAGCTACACAGTTCTTTTTAGCTACTTATACCAGAGCTGACCATTAAAGTTACTGTGCAGATCTCCCCAAGGAAATATGTGCATAGATGATCTTTCAAATATATACACATGCACATATACACATATGCAGATAAGACTATATAAATCCATCTATAATGAAAAACACTGCAGTGAGAAGAACATGCCTAAAATTCTTTTACAAATAAATATTATGTCTTAAACACAGAAATGATGCTTGCAATCTACTGCGAGCCTTCCATTTGACTGTTTTTATTTTGCTTTGCTTGCACACATAATGGATAATGACTCTTTTAGCCCTGAACTGGGAAGTGTATTTTCCAAGTTGCAAATCCCTCTGAGTGCTGATGAACTGTGACTACGTCTCAGATGCAAGTCTTAAATACAAATGACACTTAACCTTTCCTAGATTTCCTTGAAAAGTTACTCCTTCTAAACAAAACAGGTGCGTTATCTCTGACATGTATTTTGACTCACAAAGTTGCAACTGCTTCTGCCAACTGTGAAAGCTGAAACTTTACAAGACTATAATCAGAGGACATCGATTTAAAAACAAAGGTAATCCATTAGAAAGCAAGAGACATGCTGGCCTGAAATATTGTAATTTGTTGGTTTTTTTTTTCCTCTTCTTGGAAGTATAGTATAATAATCACAGTCTGTAATATAAAGCTCGTAATTGTCTTCCAAAAAAGAGAAAGATTTCTTAAGAAAAATGGTTATGCATTAGAACTGACACTCATTTCTGAAGCAAACACTTTGTGTTTTGAGGCATTTTGGTGCCTTTGGAAATTTAACAGCTGCTGCTCAGCAGATTGCTAAATGAGAAGGAGCGCCCTGTTCTTGCAGGGGTCAGCCTGCACGATCACAACAGCTCCTCCTTCAATCCTGAGTTCAGGCAGTGCTCATCTTTGCTTTAAATGGGAGTTTTATCTGTAAAGAAATTTCAGAATCTGAGCCTTACCTGGCAGATTATCCTAACCACAGTGCATCACCCTACCTTCTTTTATTTTTTATTATTATTACTTTCAAAAGGGATTACCTTATAATGTAAGAGGCAAGTGCAGAGCAAAGGTCCACTCACCTAGACGGAAAGTTTATGAACCGAACTAAAACCCCAAGCATCTCAAGAATTCAGGTTTTAGTTTTAGGAGCTATTCTGCTCAACTCAACTGGACTTCCCACTTTATTTCCCCCAATATTAATTAAAAGTGGGCACACAAAATGTTGAAGGGGAACAGAGAGCTATTTCCAGAAGAGTGAAAATCCTCATTTCACCCAGAAAATAATTTTAAGTGATACGTCTCCATATTTTTAGAAAAAAGATGCCTAATTCTTTTCTTTTTTTTTTGGGTGGGTGAAGGGGTGTTTGAACAGATGCAAGGTGATGAAATCAACACCAGATTGCAAAATGTTTTGATTAACTCATAGCTCCGTTTGACACATAGAAGTTCTCACATGAAAATGTCACCTCTCCATTTAGAGCATCTACTGGGACTCAAGCTCCTCTGCCTTGTGATGAGAGCCCCATCCAGCATGGCCAGCACAGGGAGACATCAGCTCAGTCACCAACTCACATGTACAAGTCACACACTCACACTTTTGGCCACATCACTACCACTTGCAACTCACAAGGCCCAGCAGCAAGCACATGGCAGCTCGAGCATTGTGGCCAGGAGATCTCCAATGGCACACAACGCTTTGACTGTGCAGGCAGGGGAGCTCCTGGGGTTCCCATGGGGGCCCTGCATAGCTCAGTCACAGACCTGTCCCCTTCCTACCACAGCCCCCAAGCTGGAGCCCGATCAAATCTGGCCAAATCGCAGAGGTGCACCTTTTCTATTCACAGCCAGTACGCAGAGCTGCGTACCAACGCAACGCAAAAGGTCCCCGCTTGTGGCTAACGACTTCTGCCTCAGTTACAGCCCTGCATTGCTGGGCTCATCTGCCTGGGCTCACCGCTTCACTGACCACGGCGGTGGCAGAGGAGGCCTTGAGTGCAGGGGATGTGCAGTCAGTCGTTCTCTCTACTCCCTATTCACCCATTCATGTGCAAAACAAACAACTAAGTCATCATCACACAGCACTGTAGACAGAACCCAGCGCTTCTCAAAAACCTACCAGGATTTTCACGTTAAAAAAACATCCAACTACAAACCCATCGCAGATACAATCAATAACCAGAAAAAAACCCCCACCAGTGTTTTTTTGTTTGTTTGTTTGGTTGGTTTTTTTTGCATTTCCAGAAATGGAACCAAGCATCAAGAATGGAGCTACTGGCAGATACTATAATTGGTGTATGCTGCAGAGCTGCTCCCAGTCTGCCTTCACTTGCACTCGCTCACTGATGAGGCTGAAGAGTTCAAAAAGTTTCCACCCTCAGTCCTGACCTTTGCAGAAGACTATAATTTTTCTGGATGCTGATATTCTTTCAGAATATCAATTTGTAAAGAATAATTGCCTAAAAAAGTAACCTTTGAAGAAATGCTTCTTTATTCTTCCTATCCGTGATGTTTTACTATTAGAGGTGAAATGGATTAAGCCATGTCACATCTGGTTTATCATTCTTCCAGCATGACTCTCTTGTAACTTACAACTACATACAAAATACTTGGTATCTTCAACACTGCTTTGGGCTAAATCAGGGGGGCTGGAAAAGTCTTTTTGGAATAGGACAGGAAATGTGTCTTGAAGAGCACAAAAGGACTTGGGGTTTTTTGGAAGAGAGTGGGGGAGAAGCTTGTTAAAGAGAAAATAAACCCGAGAATGACTCAGATTATTGACTTCTCAGAATCAGGTAATTTCCCACCCCCATTCCTCCCACCCTGGTAAGAAGTAGTCTAAAGAAGAATCAAAATAAATACTAATTAACTACATTTGGTTTTCTTCATTCTGACAAGCCCTACATGAGAAAAGCAGGCAAAGCAATGGTAGGGAGGCTAGTTTTGCCTACTTTTGCTACCCGTGTGGCTGCTGCCTTGCAGTCCATTATAAAAGGAACCCTATCTTTGAAGCAAAGCATCCAGAGAAGCTCTTAATGACACTGGATTGCTTATGTTTGCAGACCATGGAAGATGACTTGTTTTCTTAGATGGTAATGTGGCGATTGAAAGAGATTTAACAAAGATCAGCAAACTGCTGAAAAAGTGTTCCATAAAACTCACACATTAAAATGCTTTTATTTCTCAATATTCAAGCTAATTCTTTTAGTGTGATTATTTATATCCGTATCCGCTGCATTTTTTTGATCATTTGAAAAAGATCAGGGCTGTGGCATAGCAAAGGAGGAGGACGAGGAAGGATGCAATGACCTTTGCCATCTTCACCAGCTCCTGATGGAAAGCTGTTCCAGGCGCTGGCACAGGCCCTGACATGAGGTCCGTACACCTCCCAGCACTGGCCTGCAAAAACCAGCATGCTGTCGGGCACCCACCAGAATGAGCAGCGCTACCGCCAGAGACTTCCATATTAAATAAATATTACATAAAACATCGTGGCACTACACCCTGTATTTTCCCAATAAAATAAACCAAACCAATGAAATTTCCCATAAAACTAAAGAAACATGTGACGGTTACGAATGTGTAAGTTTAGCTACAAGAAAGAAGAAAGCAGTCCTGCTAACGAAATGTCAAACTTGTCCAACCACTGAAGACGTCTTGAACTTCAGGGTTCGTTCACCTGAAGGTAACACAACTGAAGAGGTATTTTTGTTAGCTCTTTGTCACTCCATTTTCAAAAGCCCTTCCCTTCCTGCTACACTTCCAAGCTTCATTCCTTGTGGGGGCTTTTTTTCTGCTACATTAAATGTAACTCCTTAACAAAGGAATTTTGGGCATGGGAGGAATTAGAGAATTACCAGAAAATTATTGACTGTTGTCTCACGCAGCACCACTCTCTCAAGCAACAGGACATTTACTGGACATTGATGTCTCATTACATCTAGTATGTAATTTATTTCTCTGCTGGAACAGAACTTATCAGCTTTGCCCATGTGGAGAAAATGTTTCTACCTTAGAAACAAATAGACCTCCACAGGCAGGAAGCTGGAAAGCTTAAATGAAAACCCACTGCATGATCACCAAAGTCAGCTCACTATCAAAGCTGCTAAGGCAGCGGTGTTGAAATGGGCCGGAGGTGGCATTTTAGGGACAGACTTTTGAAAAAGTCTAGTCTCACTGAGGGATGATTTAGAAAACTGAGAATAATAAAAACTGTTGGGTACTAAGAACTCAGAGAAAGCGAGACTCCTTATTTAGGTGTCTCTGGAAATTCAGCCTTAAACAAAAAGCCCACATCAACAAAATCCCTTATTTTTCCCTGAATATATAATGCTTTAACTGGTGAGAAAATTTATACAGCATTTGTAAAGCACTACAAAGTTGCACATTTTTAGTTACCCTCATCCACCAGAAGAAATTACTGTGATCTAAAATGGAAGATATTTTGACTAGTTATATAAACCTCGTATTTTATAGCTTTAATTTTGTAACATTTTATCTGTGTTTATACTTGGTGGGACTGCATTGTTCTCTAACTATATGCACAATTTAAAACCATACATTTCAAACATGGTTAGTTATCCATTCAAGTTCAAAAGAACATAGACTTATTATTTCTTTTTAAAAATATGCAAACCCTTCACACTGTCTTAGGTAGGTCAGAAAATGCTGAATGGAGGTAAGAAAATCTCTTTGGCCTCAGACTAAATGTGGAAAATTTCAGTTCAAAAGTGCTTTTCATAAACTTACAACCTAATGAAGAAAAGAGGGTTCTTACAAAGTTTCATGAAATGTTAGCTATAAAATAGCAAATAACATAATCTTTACTTCTTTGCCAATTTGACCATTTCAGAATAGTAAAAAACAAAGTAAAGTAAACCACACTGCTTACTTCTAGGAGGTTTTATCTCAATGAAAACAGAAAAGGTCCAAAAGACTAGGCCAAAATACATATAAGGAGAATTCCAAAATAGAGAAAATACTTGTTTACGCCTGACTGGAGCCAAGGGTAACAAACCCTCTTTACCACACTGCTTCCAGAATCCTTGGGCCTTTGTCCAAGGACAAGGGAAATGCCAACTGGGCCACCCAAATCTGCCGACAGAGGTTATCCATCTCTTTGAAAAGAGATGAAAGGAAATTCTTGTCTGAGTGCTTTGCAAACTCTGAAACAACTGCTCTTCATCTAAACAGCACAACTGTGAGCAGAAGCTGTATAAGCCTGAGTTCCTGTAAAATTATTAATGTTGAAGCATACTTCCAAGATGCACCTCTCAGTACCTGTAAAACCTGCCTGATAAAAGCCAATTACTACACAGAAAGCCCTGCCTGTAAAACTGAAATTCCCTGTACACCTTATTGCACATGCTTTCCAAGATTATCCACTCCCTCATGTCAACCTTCATAAGTCTCTACTGCCAAAACATCTACCAAAGCACTTACTGATAAGGAAAGACACGAACAAATTTATTATTTGACTGCTTTTTTCCCCCTTCTGAAAAAGACACTTTTAAACAGGTTTTTTTGGCCGAGATATTTGTATTTGCAGAATGCTCCTTTTATAAAAAGAAGTTATACAATCAATTATGAGAGCAGCCCCTGAAAAAGCCAACTAATGGCTTTATTTTGTCCACATTCATATCAGCACAAAGTAATTTTATGTGATGTTTTATAATGCAGGACTATGTAAGGAAAAGATTACACAGGAACACTTACAAGCTAAACATATTCATTCTGAAAGGATCAGACTACATAAAGAGCAATTTATAAACACAGAGAAAAACACAAAATTGAAACCGGGGTTATCCACGTTTCATTACTTTTGTACTTTGCATGTTTATGTCTAACATGGATGCAGTTTTCTGCTGCAGTAGCTGTTACTACATGCTACTTTATTTAGCATCCTATACTTAAAATGCCATGGTATGTACATGAAGAGATAAAGACAAAAGAATAGTCCTAGCTCTCTTGCTTACTTATCTGAGACATTTCTTTTCTTTGTGTTGTTTGTATTTGCTATTTATCTTTGAGACATCCTAGTAGTCCAAATAATTATTCATTACATGTTTTCTGAAGCAGTTACAGCCTGCAAAGTCAATTCTTGGTCAGAATTTTCACATCCACAAGTAGAAAACAAATCAGAGGATACTTCAAAGTCAGATCCTGTCAAATAGAGGAGGCTGTTAATCAATGCAGTTTAATACAAACCCCTCTGTCACATTGCTGTTACGATTATGTGTGCTGAAGTGAGCAGGCAGTGATATTAAGAACTGTACACAAATTTCTTTTGAATAAAAATGATACATCAGCCCATAACATTTATCACACCATGTAAACTCTCAGGAATCCAACTTTAACTGCAAGTGTCTTTTTGAATCTGTTTATTTCAGAAGATGTGGTATGAATGATGGTATAATAAGTTTTACTATGTTTTAGGCATAACTGACTCATACATCATTCAATTTGAAAGAAAAAATCCTAACATGCAAGTACAGTATGTTACCACAGCTGCTCAATGGGAACAACAACATACCCATTTGGAAGGAAAATGCATTTATGAAAATGTCTGATTAGCAGAAAAAGCACAAAACAATTCATTATAAACAATAATATACAACACAACTGTTTTATTTGACATTTTTATGGTTACAGTCTGTTTTCATGGAATCTATTGGATTAAAAAACACCCAGATCTTCCCTTCCCACCTCCAGCTCAGATTAGTTTTCATTGATGTTGTCCCTAAAAATAAAAAAAAAATATAAAAAAAAATCTCCTCTAGTTTTCTATAAACCAGGCTTTGAAGGAGTGACTGCCGTACTAGTTGACTGTAAAGTTGCTGGACAGAATGCCCCAAATCATCTTCTTGCTTCAGGCATCTCCTACAAGGATCTGACTTTGGGGCAGAAATGCACGTTCCCTCTCCTTTTTGCTTTGCAAAATACTGTATTTTTATATTTCATGCCTCCCTGCAAGGTTATGAGCTGAATGCTGCAAAGCAGGTAGGCAACGGATCTCTGTGAATTATATAACATATATAATGTCAAGGCAGTGCCACCTACATCGTAGCATCTGTGACCTCCTAGAGATAAGGCTGCCTGATGTCCTAGTCTTCCCTTTAACAGCTAAGGAAACTTCTACCTCTCTATCTTCTTCCATCTTACATCTCCTTGCCCTTTTATTTTCATACACCTTTCTTACTAACGTATACCTATTTGATTTTCCCTCACACCACAAATGAAAAGTTTCGTATGCTTCTTCTGTTAAAAATTAAATTGTTGCAGAAAAGGAAGGGAACTTCCACTAAAAAATTATCAAGACAAGAATATATGGGAGCGCTGAATGTAGCACGAGCTAAATAACTATGCCATATTTACAGCATTTTGTGACATATACATGGAATAACATAAATACACAGGTAGTATCAGTAATGTTATTGTTTCTTTTGATGAAAGCAAACTCACGACATGTTTAAAAAAATGGACTAAGTGGATACAGTTGGGCACTTCATGGAGCATCCCCCAACCATTTACCCAAAGGAACTGCAGACTCCTCGCCAGGAGAAGAGACTCAGAACTACTTTTATAACCACCTGCTACTGAAGAGGCATCTCAGATGGTTAATCCAACTTTTGATTGATGTAAGAGAAACAAACAGGCAGAGACAGCCACTAACCAGAGAAAAGACACTTGAATGTTTTGCTTGATTCAGGCCAGAGGATTAAGTCTGAGTTTCCCACCTTCCAGGTGAATGCCCCAGATAATGAGCCCTCAGCTACTAGCAGAGCAACTTCTTCTCCCTCTCTTTTTTTCATTAAAATCTCTGAAGAACTGTTTCGTTCCTCATTGAGACGAATGCCAAGCCTGCTAAATTTTTCATGACACTGAATTCTTGTTTTCCTGCCAGCCCTAGTTATGTGTGAACATTTTAGGCTCCCTCAGGCACTTATTTTACTACAGAGTCCTGAAATACTTAAGTCTATTAAGACCTAAAATAAACATGCAAAAAGGAGGAATCTGCTGGTTGTTCTCCCAGTCTACGTTTTAAGGAGGCAGTGCCTACACCAGTAGGGACTGGAAATTATTCTCAGTGTTGCCAGTGAAATGATGGTACATTTGGCAATAAACCCATCAAGCTGTGTCAGCTACCACAGCAGGGTTCAGCTCCACGTCATGGCAGGAGCAGCACTGTCTGCAGGCTGGGAAGAACCGGCTAAATGGGGCTGAGCCTGGAAGAATCAGCTGGACTGCAAGTGCGCAGCCGGAGCAGAAAGTGTAACGCTTTCCAGAAAAGCTGAATTTACTAAACATGCACGCAATGACTACTCTGCACAAGCATTAACCCTGGGTTTGTGCCCAACTGAGTCCCCTGCCTGCTCCCTTGCCGCCAGGAAAGGGGGTTGCTGGGAGCAGACCGTGACTGAAGAATAATTCACACAGCTTGGCCTTGGTTAACCTTCTCACCAAAGGCCTTTCTGGAGCAGAAGGCATACTATCTGCAAGCTAGGATGGCCTGCTGTGTGTTGAAGAAGTGGGAGTTTCAGAAAAGAAGGCCAAACACCGAAAGATCTCAGCCAGGCCTTGCAGGGCAGCAGATGACTGACTGAATTAACCACTGGGCTGCAAATCTAGGACGTAAGCTATGAGCTGTGAATCCCATAACTACAGAACGGAGCTGAAAGAATGCTCTTTACAAATTCCCTATGTAAAATATCTGGATTTAAAGTCACCCTCTGAAATAACTTTATGGTCATTCCCAATTTATCTACGCATTCTGTAGCTGCTCCCTCCAAAGAAGGTCTGGAAATACACTAGGTTTCACTGTTTATCTTGTGGTCTCTTATTCTCTATGGGAACTCCAAGAGCACTTCCACCCACAATTCTCTGTTATCACTGTTACACTCGTTGCTATTATGTACCTAAAAAGAAAGCACAAATGGCCAATTTGTACCCAGAAAATACCATGTCTGATACCCAATCTGAAGTTCAATATTGTTGTCTTAGGAATACTCCAGGCAGGTGTGAAAAAGTACACGTGTGGATGTACAGTCTTATATTGGAGATGCTATGTACTAAGAAGGTCATGTGGACATCCAACTCAGATGACATGACTTGCCTGGTACGTGCCCACAGCCCATGCCTGTCCCTGGCAAATGTTCAGAAGGCTCCCAGACCATCTTCTACATAATGCCTCTTATCATCCTTACCTAAACTCCCACTTTGCCTTTTTTATTTTCCTTTTAAAAAGTAGGTTGTGTGTCTTCTTCCAGAGGTACTCTATGTTTGAAAAAAAAAAAACAACCAACTTTCAAAATCGTCTTGTTAAACAGTTTCTAAATTACTATTACACAATTGTTTGTCCTCAAGAGACTAATGTTCAAGGATCCTGTAATGAACTGGATTTAACATGTGTGCAATAGGTCTATAGAACCCTAGCAGGTGATCCTCATTGAAAGCACAGTCTAAGAAAAAAGGCCACGAAGTTTTTTACCATTCATATCTGTGAGGGATTTTTTTTGTCCTCAGTACAAAATCTGACAGCTGAATCTTGCCAGTGTCTAAGCAAATCGGAGCGGTGATATCCAGCTTGTTCCTTGACCTGTTTCTGACGCTCCCAACATAACTTGCCAAGGATCCTTCTGAAGACAAAACCCAGATTTCTCTACAAATGATGAATATGGTAAGGAGGGATGTAGGGAAGCCTCCCTGAAGCCTGCAATGCTGTAAAGTGCAGGTATTCATCGTTAAAAAGTAGGGTTGGAATAGAGCCGTATGGTTGGACTAGATGATCTTAGGTCCAACTTAAACGATTCTATAAATTTATGCTTCTATGAACTTGGCAATTATTTACATTGTATTTCCTTGTGTTGGTGAAGAATTTGAGGGTACTTCAGTTTCCTGGTCTGTCCACAGTAATTGAAAAAAATGAAAGAACCAGGGTGAAATCTCTATCAAAACCCTATATAAGCTGCGCTCAGTGCCATAGGTAAATTTCCATTTAATCTTTGCCTGCCAAACTGTTTTAAGTTAAACGCATATCATGTTAGTTCCATGTATTTACCTCATCACCTGGCCATTTTTGCTCTGTTTTTCTCTCTTTTCCCCTTCCCTGCCTTCATCTTGACAAACTGAAAAGTTATCAATACAGAAATTGTTCCTTTCTGTAGCTGGCAAAGTTCTTAAGCGTAACTGGAAAAATGCTGTAATCCCAGTTACAATGGTATTTTTTTTCCTCATGCCTCCGACTCGAGCATGATGGAGTATCAGACTGAGTGGCATGTCTGTGATGAATCATACCTCATGCCCCAGAACACTCATAGCAGAAGAAAAAGAGAATCAGTCATTTCTCCCACTGAGAGCTGACAGGATGTGAAATACAGAGTAAAGTGAAGTTGGAGGATCAGAGCTGCCAGTTTTTACATCACGTGGGACCCTATAAAGGACCACAAAGCCTATTTCCTTAAGATAAAAACACAAGAACAGACAATTTTTTGCTCTGCCTTCACCCTGAGTGTGAGGGAGCTTTCTTCAGCTGAGCTTTGCAGTAGAATAGTGGCTACGCTTCTGCAGACACCTGAGGAGCATTATTGCTTTTTGCTTTCAAGCAGCAAAAGGGCCTGCTGTCAAGCATTTCACCTGCAACGTTCTTCTGCCATGTGGCCTAGGAACCCCACTTCAGGGAGTTGAAAGAGCTCAGAAACCTGATAGATTCAAAATTAAAGTCCATTGTGACCTAAAACCAGTTCTGAATCCCTAAAATCTGAATATATAATACAAAAAAAATGACACAGCTTTGTCCAAAGAAATAGACAGAGAAGTTTGGAGTCACAATCTTCTCTCTTTTTTTTTATACAGCTCATAACTTTGTTCAGCTTTGAACAACAGCTGTGTAACGAGGAATGCCAAAGGAATATTCCCTAAAACTGAAACATCACAAAAGCTTCACTCAGAAACCATGCATGGCACTGGTGTACATTTAGTACCATGAGCTAAAATTTGACTCATGTCATTTATGATTGATAATTACTGATGTGTTTTTATTAAAAGGAAATTGTCAAATCAAAAATACTGCTTCTACCTGACTTTTTCTAGAGTACTATGGTTTCAAATAAAATGTCAGACCTATATAACCAGAATAACCACTTTCTACATATTTTCAGGATTTTTCGTCTCGTTCTCTGTAAATGAAATCTTGCCCTTTCTTCAGCCATTACCATTACTCTCAAACACCAGTAAGAGAAATGAAAATAGACAAAATCAAACAAAACAAACCAGTATATTACTAAAGCTTGCAAATAATAGTAGAAGCAAGAGTCACATTTTTTTAAACCCAGTTTTTAACGACTGATCTGATTTTGATTTATAACTATTATTACATTAGTGGGCAGAAGGAACTCTGTTGTGCTGGCTATTACAGAAATGTGTAACAAAAACCTCCAGCCCTTTCTCAATAGGAAGTAACAAATGGCTGCCACCAGACAGCATTCATCTGAGCGTGAAAGTTCAAAGGTAGAATAGCTGAATTACTAATGACAATGTGTCATCCCTCTCCCTGGTGCTTTGCTACTTGAGGTCTCCAATGTGGCTAATGTGCTGCCAGCTTCTAATACAGGTTGCAGAAAAGCTCCGCGGAATGGCAATCTGCAAGTCTGGCATCTAATATGCCAGTTAATAGAAACTATAATACAAGCAGACTAAGTGGGCATGTCTCAGAAGAGTCAAATTTCAGTTTTCAAACAGTGAAAGTCCTGTCTTACAAAATTAACCCAACTCTTTGAACAGCTCAAACAAACATGAAACCAGTGATCCAGTTGACGCAGCCTATGTGGATTTCCAAAATACTTTTAGCAAGTACTTCACCAAAATGAAATATTTCAACTGGTTAAGGGATCAAGAGCACAAGTGGTGTTCCCCTCTATTCTTTCAGTTGCAAGGAATGATGAGGGAAGAAACAGGAAGAGTTAGAAGATCAATACCTGGCTCTGAGCCTGGTGTTACCAGCAGAATTTGGGGGTTTTTGACCATAGGTCGGTTTACATGACACCAGGTCTGCCTGGAGCAGGCAGGGTACCCCTGTCCCAAAGCGGGAAAAAGGTCTTTGCACAGGAGTTGGCTGGGCTCATTTAAAGAGCTTTAAACTAGATCTGAAAGGGCTCACTAGAGATAAGCTTGGCGGCAGCACATCAGTATTTGAGAGATGGTGTGCTAGGGAGGTCCTTCAGTTTGCTGTCTCAATGGAGGCAGGTGGTTGGAGATTCATGCAGCAGCAAAGACACAGGGGTTAATGATGGGTTAGAAACCATGGAAGGGCTTGAGAATGACCACATAGGAATTAGGGCTTCTTCTTCCAAAAAGGTTTTGGGATCAATAGCTCAACTGAAGTGCATCTACACCAATGCATGCAGCATGGGCAAGAAACAGGAGGAGCTGGACGCCACTGCTGTGCAGCAGAGCAACTATGACACAGGTGCCATCACAGAAACATGGTGAGATGACTCACACAATCGGAGTGCTGCAATGGATGGCCATAAACTCTTCAGAAGGGACAGGCCAGGAAGGAGGGGTGGTGGGGGAGTCTTGTATGTCAGGGAGTGTTCTGATTGTCTAAAGATTAATGGTGGTGATGATAGGGTTGAGTGTTTATGGGCAAGAATCAGGGAGAAGGTCAACAAGGCAGATATCATGGTGGGAGACTGTTATAGACCACCCAACCAGGATGAAGAGGCAGATGAAATATTCTAAAAACAGCTGGGAGAAGTCTCACAATCACTACCACTTGTTCTCGTGGGGGACTTCAACTTAGCAGATGTCTGCTGGGTGGGAGTGCTGATCTGCTTAAGGGATCTGCACACGCTGGACCAATGGGCCGAGGTCAATTGTATGAGCTTCAACAAGGCCAAGTGCTGGGTCATACACTTGGGTCAAAACAACCCCATGCAATGCTACAGGCTTGGGGAAGAGCGGTTGGAAAGCTGCCCAACAGAAAAGGACCTGGGACTTCTGGTCGACAGCCAGCTGAATATGAGCTAGCAGTGTGCCCAGGTGGCCAAGAAAGCCAAATAGCACCTTGGCTTGTATCAGAAATAGTGTGGCCAGCAGGACTACAGAAGAGACTGTCCCCTGTACTCAGCACTGGTGAGGCTGCATCTGGAATACTGTGTTCAGCTTTGGGCCCCTCACTACAAGTAGGACATTGAGGTGCTGGAGCATGTCCAAAAAAGGGAAACAAAGATGGTGAAGGTTCTAGAGAGCAAGTCTTATGCGGAGCACCTGACAGGACTGGTGTTATTTAGCCTGGAGAAAAGGAGCTCAGGGCAGACCTTATCACACTCTACAACTATCTGAAAGGGGATTGTGGCAAGATGGGGGTCAATCTTTTCTCCCAAGTAACAAGGGATAGAACAAGAGGAAATGGCCTCAAGTTTATGTTGAATATTAGAAAAAATTTCTTCACCAAAAGGTTTGTCAAGCACTGGAACTGGCTGCACAGGGCAGTGGTTGAGACACTGTCTCTGGAGATATTTAAAAGACATGTTAGATTTGGCACTTTGGGACACAGTTTAGTGGTGGACTTGGCAGTGTTAGGTTAACGGTAGGACTCAATGATCTTAAAGGTCTTTATCAACTTAATCAATTCTGCGATTCTATGATTTTGAAGAAACTAAGCACCCATGGCATAATAGAGGCAACATAACAGATTAAAAGACATTAACTGGCAATTAGTGGTAAATGGGCAAGCCTGCATAGTGGAGGCAGCCTACCAGGAGTACCACAGAGATCTGCACTGAGACCTGCTTCTCTTTCCATACCTGTAATTGACCTGGAAAGGTAGTTGTGTACTGAAGCAGCCAAATTTGCAGATGACACAAACATATTCAGAGCAGTGAGGATGAGGGCAAGTGGTGAAGAATCACAGGACCTTATGAAATTGAGTGACTAGACAATGAAATGGTAAATTAAATTCAGTCTGGATAAGTGTAGAGTGATGCACATGGGAAAATATAACCTTAACTTCATATGTACAGTGATGGGCTCTGAGCTGAACATTATCGCTCAGGAGCGAGACCTTGGGGTTACAATAAATAGTGCCATCAAAATGTCAGTTCAGTGCTCAGCTGCCAAAATAAAGTCACCCAAATATTAGGTATTGTTAGGAACCAAACACGAAGCAAAACAGAGAACATATTTATGCTATTTTGTAATGCCACCTAGTTCATAGCTGTCTCTGCTTCCAGCAGGGAGGAGTTTAGGGGAAATGCTTCATCACTGAGTATCTTGTTTATTTTTACAAAAGTAGGAGCAAACCAGAAAGAAGCTTAATGCAGAAAAGTGACCTATAATTAGGGGGACAAAGACAGCAGTTTAACATTGTCTGCATCTTAGTTTGATAAAGAGTTTTCTCTGAGACTGTAAAATTCAAGGAGACAGCGCCTTCTAGATAACTTGCTGATAAACCATTCAAACAAGAGGTTGACAAATTACACACACACAATCGATGAGCTGTATTAAAAAAAAGCACTACTGTGTATCAAAAGCTTAGCTACTGCTAAATGCACAAGCTTCACTACTGTTTGAAATAGCTGGGAAAAGACAACTTTGAAGATTTGCGTTCACTCTAGCAGTATACAGCCAGCTAGAAGTCACTCTGCTGCGCCATTTTGAAGCAAGCAAAGATTTTAAGCCTCAAGGGTAAGCATGAGTGCCTGCAAAGGGTAAGTAGAAACAAATGAATCTAAAAATCTTTGAAGTTTCATCTTTCTCCCTGCTCTCTTTTCCTCATTTTCTTTCCTATCAGCTAGCCTGCTCAAGGTGCCACTGGAAGCAGACTCTTCGGTGCTTGAACAACACACAAATGTTTTTACCCGCTGAGGTTCTGTAACCAGGAACAACTAAATTAAATTTAGGCCTTCAGATTTGTAGCTAATCTCTACTAAAACATCTACTTCTTGCTTTTATGAGAAAGGATTTGCCTGTCTGCTAATGGACTCATACTACTTGTATCTTTGCCTAATTGCGTGAGCCATGAGACTGTTCTGGTTTTCATTTGGATTGTTAAATATCAGACATAGAATTTGTCTATTAATACTGGCTATGCATAGTGTACTATCTACTTACATAAAATACGGTCTCTTCACTTCACATACACATACGTGTATAAGAGAAATACACCACCACCACAATCTATAAACAATCTATACAGTAGCTTTGCCTCTTGTGTAACAATAAATATAGGAAGGTAGAAAATATATTGGAAGAAAAACCTGAATTGTGATGAATAATTATTCCTTAATTTTAAACTCATAAATATGAACATAAGTACTTTTCAATTAACGGTAGGACTCAACAGGGTATTTCATTAGTTTTAGCTGTTAGTTAAGAGTTGCTACAGGAAAGTGCAGATGGACTAATAACACATGTTCTAAAAGAGACCAAGTTGCAAATTATGTTTTGCCTTTGTTCTAGCCTTACATTTCATTAAAAATCACTTAGGACTTATTTAATTTCTAATGTTATAGTATTCCACTATGCAATAAGGACTTTTTTTTTCCCTATTCTTTTCCTATAGCTGCAATTTGCTACCATTAAACTGTAACTGAAGTTTCTTTCTTTTTCAAAGACACACTTTTCAATTTGTCCTGTCCAAGCACGTTTTTATGACAGGTCATGAAGGACACCCAGCAGGAAGCACTCTGGGAAAATAAGTAGTCCAGACTAATAAAAAAGCTTCTACAGGGAATAAACGGCATGATTTTAATTAAAGCAGAATGAAGAAAGCAAAGTAAGTATTAGCTGGTAGCAATGCACTAAAAATTTCAGTCACTGCAAGTGGAAGTTAAACTTCTCAGAGAAATGCCTTCAGTGTTCTTAAAGGAGTGCACAGAATTGGTGAAGCTGTGACAGGCAGCAGACTAAACCCAAGGCAGGCACATCAACTCACTAACTAAAGCTCTGCATCCTTCTATCAGACAAGACGACTTATGTTTCAGCACAACTACAGTTACTTCTGTTAACCAGAGAAAACGAAACAAAAATCAGGCAACCACTTCTTCCTTTCCTTTCCTCTCCTGTTCACAACAAATTAAGTCATTATCTGTCTCCTGATGTGAGAGAAGAAACATTAATTAATCACAGAAACCCGTGGACTGCTAGATATGTTGCTCCCTGGACCCCACATTGTTTTCAAAGGGCCAGGCTAAGTCGCTGCAGCTACAGCAGCTGCCTTTGAGCGCTGGCAGTAGCGCCGGGCAGCTACACATCACCGGTGCAGAGCAGGTGAAGCGGGAAACAGTGGCCGGCCCCTTTAAAAGTCCTGATGCACCCTCAAACTTTAATTCTGCCACCACACATTTAGAAAATGCTGAATAAATGAAGTTTTTCAGAAAGCCATTCTAACCGAGCTTCTCATTACAGATCTAATTACAAGCTATCTTTATAATGTACACCTGACGACACTGTGTAAAGCACTTCTCTTTAAAGGTCAGCAGAACTATAAGAACAATTTTGCTATTTATAGTAAAGGGTGAACTTTTCTTATTTGGCTGTTTAAGCAACCAACCCTTGAGTTTAATGTAATTAGGGAGGGGATATTCAATTTACAGTATCCACAAGTAATGATAATTACACTGGTTCAAAAAAAGCTGTTGGTAAGCATAAGAAACCTTTGTAATTACATCCTGTTTCCAAAATGACTTGAGCACTGTGAACTCGAAGCATTTCAGCAAATGAAGGCCAAGGCACATAAAAGGAGAGCTACGGCGCTTTAAAAGCTGCAGTTTAACATAATGAGCCGCCCGACCGGAGGGAGATCGTGAAACGCGCTCCATAACTCACCCCGACAGCCCATGCCATCTCCTTCCTGCTCACAAATATCCATTAAGAAAAACATAAGCTGGCTCCCTCATCACCTCCTTCCCATCCTTCAGCAGCATCCCTCAGCTCCTCCCGCAGAGCAGGAGCCAGCCCACAGAACTCCGCCGGGCACCGGGAGCTCTTCTCAGGCTCCGGCTGCCGATCCTGTCATGTTCAGGAGAGTGCTGGAGCTGTGAGCAGGGAAACGTCGTCGTGTCCTCGCCGCTGCCACCAGCCCCACACGCGTGGCAGATTAGCTAGATCAGCAATCTGCCAGCATCAAGGTGAAAAATAAACAAATAACTACGCTCATAGCAGCTGCGGCGATCACTCTCTGCAAAATTATTCAGGCATTATGACGGAGATGGTATTAAACGCTGCCACTTGCAGCTTCACGGCTCTCTGCTTATTTGCATCAGCCTGGGATGAGCACTTAAGGAGTATCATCAGAGAGCTTGTCCAGCTGAGCATCTTCCATTAAGTTTTTGTTTTAAAAGGAGATAGCAGGAACTGCTCTGCCTGATAGGCAAAAGGCTTGTCATAATTCATTAATAACACAGCCTTGCTCAGGTTTCCTTCAATGAAATCAGGCAGGCGGCCTATGAAGAAAATGCTGAGCGAACAACAGCTTCTCCAGAGACAATGCAATAAACTTGCCACTACTTGGCATCATTTGGTGTCTGAGACAAGGATGGGCAACGCTGTTTGACAAGACCTGTCAGAGCCCCTTAAAGGTCCAAGCGAAGAAGCCCGGACAAACAAACAGTAATTCCCTCAGCAGGATGCGATTCACTGCTTGGAAGTGAAAACTTTACGTTTTAGCTGCAGAGACGAATGTACTAGTCCGCTTTTGCTGCGCCCAGGGCAAAAGCTGGCAATTTACTCTGCTAAACTGTTTGCATCCAAAGGGAAAAAGACCTAGAAGAGTTGATGTAAAAAGCAACAACTACAATATCAGATTATTGCAAAAATTAACAGGACTATCACAATCCTTCCATCAGATTTTAAATTCATCTGAAGCCTCATTTCCTTCTAAGCAGGAAAAATAGAAAATACAATTAAGTTTTCTGTTAGGTAAGGAAACAAGCTCAGGCTAACTGTCAAGATAAAGTCATTAGGATGGCATCAGAGGGCAGAACATGACTACTTTTTTTTTTCCCCGTGGTGTAGTGCTTATCCAGTCATACAGAGATAAAATGGATCTATTATGTTTGAGTCTTACGTACTTCCTCCCACAAAATATGTTCATTGTGAAGAAATGAAGAAGAAAGGTACTTTTATTGGCATTTGATCCACTAGCATTTCATATACAGCACAACATTGCTTCAAAGGACAAAATAATCTAGTAATAAAGGAAGTATTTGCCAGTTCAACGTACAGCATTTGTTATGATCCAAGGTTTAAACAGTCTTCAGCATAAAAACTAGTACTACAAATTTTATATTTACATATATAAATTTATGTTTTATATATAAATTAATTCTGTACAACAAGAAAAGGCGATGACTACACTGAAGATGGCTAATTACTGATTTTAGAACATCTGTGTCACAAAATCACCTTTTGCAATAAAGCAGGTTCGGGTAATTTGCAAACACTGTAATATTATTGCTTCCCTAAGCTCCTTTGTGTTTCACTTAGGCACGCTAATTTATTTTGAATGTAATACCTGTCTTTAAAACTATGGTCTACAAACATTATTAGAAACAGCACTATTAGCATGTCTAGAGATCACTGTATTCAAGCAGAATGCAACTGATTGAACAGAAATCAATAAAGGTATTTAATGTCTCCATGAGAAAAATAAGTGACCCTCACACCCTTAATGGATTAACGTCACTTATGTGCAACACATTGCATAATGCTGACACAGAGCCACTCAAAGCAGTGTCACTTTTCATATGAGTGCCTTAAAACCTTATCGAAGGAAAATTGTGTTTTAATGCTATTTCAGATGTCATTTTTGAGAGGATTTTTACAATCCCATTTCATAAAGCAGAAAGCATGATCTGAATTGTTACAAGTAGCTTTTGTTATTGCCACATGTACTAGGTCACCCTCTGAAGCCAGCTGGTGAAACGAAATCCTGAACACAGAATGAGGTTAACACTTTGAAACATGACTCAACTTGCTTACTGTTGGCTTTGGTCTCTGAATACACCTTTATTTATATATCTGAATCTTTTAATTAATTTCAAACAGCATCCTCTGCTAGCGAAGGGAAACTACTCCTCATAGTCCTACAGCATGAGATAGACAGGATGCGCAGATCCCTGATATGCTACCTGAGAATCAAAATGGGAGGAAGGAGATAATCTAAATGACACAGCACTATGATATTAAATTGGTGTAAATGCTTGTCCATCAGCCACTGAGACTATGACCAGATCTCTTAAGAATAGGGGTATCTAACTGTTCATCTTCAATACACTGCTTTTGTATCCCCTTTTACATCTGTTCACCAAAAAACAACCGTGGGTCACAGCAACTCATTCCACGCTCTCATTCCTTTATTTTCACTTTAACAGACTAAATGCAGACATACACAGTATCTACTATGTATCTCTTTAGTGATACGTAGGCTCCTTTTTGGGAAAGAAGCAAGTTGAACTCAAGATGTCAACATGCACTGTCTAAGCAGGCTTTGCCATCACCAGGCTGCATTTACAATTCCTTTGGAGTAAATCCAAACGTAGCTGAGGGGAGCTGACGTTCAAGTTTCTTGTACTACTTACCATACTATCTACCATATTTTTATACCCGACATGCAGAAAAATGAAAGAACTAAAAAAAATTAAAGTATTTTTCCTAAAGATAATTTGGTCCAAGCCTTCATACACAGTTTTCACCTGAGGAAATAGGAAAGAACTGCATTCAGATAAAACAAGGAAACAAATGCAAAAGCTTTTTCTGCCTGACTCGAACATTTCCTTATTCCTCCCCAAAGGATATGAAAACTCCTCCAGTAAATGTAGCATCATAATTGGCTATAATTGACTCCATCCTTCAATTTTTAAGGCAATCTATAAAACATGGATTGTTTTGTCAACTGGGAGACAATTTGGTGACACCACACTGTTTATCTCCTTACAGTGATCTCAGCTGCATTCAATATCATTTGTTACCCCTCAGACTACCTTATTTGTGCTGTAATCCTGCACCTCTCCACAGTTAATGCACTGCACACTAGCTGGCTATAATACCAAACACTTGGAGTGCAACCAAAAGGAATTACTTGCTGAACATCAGTGTAATAGGGGACAACAGTAGCAACAACATGGTAGCAGGTTAAGCACGGCCATGGTATTTGAGCAAGCAAGCTCTGTTCCAATACACCAGTGTACTTCAAGCTATAGTGTCATCAGTCCATCTCACAAATTACTGCACACGAATCAAAAGGGACAGGGGACAAAAAAAAAAAAAGTTTAACCCCTTTGCTTCTGTCTTTCTATTACAACTGCTCTTCTACTGCATTTGCAACACTTTAGGGCAAACTGGTAACACTCTGCCCCACACTGTTATCACTTCATGCCAGTTTTGCAACCCACTCTTGGGTCACAAGAATATGCTGAGCGCTGAAGGGTAATGACTGCGTCTGGCCATTTCTATTAGCTGAGTAAGTACAAACAGCTCACAAAGATACCAGCTTCAAACACTGAGTCAGAATGACAGATTTGGCTTCTCTTTTTTTCCTCTGTCTTCCAATAATTATTTTTACTTACCTCTCAAAGTGCTGCAAACTTCAACTGAAAACTAAGGTAAGTAGATGGAACATAAAAACTAAAACCTAAAATAAAATACAAGTACTGATAGCCACAAAACTGCGGCAAATGATTGAGAGAAACATTGATGTAATCCTGTCCATAGCAACAGTTTAATTATGAGCATCTTGGCAGTGAGCCTGCTCTATGTGTTGATTTTCCCCAGCAGAGAATGCCATACAATCCATCTTTGTGTTATGCACTACATGACTACATGGAGAGGCCAATCAAAGGGGAACAAGGAGCTGAGAAGTTGTAGTAAATTACTGGGGTGATACAGAAGTGAGTACATCAGCCATGAATAATTTCACTCCTGAGGATAAGCAAGCCTGAGAAAAAGGAGTAAAAAAAAAAAAAAAGCTAGGATAGTGCTACTCACAACAAAATACTACTATAGTCCTTAATTACAGTGATTACGTCATACAACATGAATACTCCTCTCTGATGAATGACATGAATTCCTGGTATCCGTCTTAAAGTGCCCCCTCTCAAATTCTGGTTCCCAGGATCACAACTGTGTTGTCACCAGGACTGACGAGATCAGAGAAGGACCCTGCAACCCTAGGCAAGCAGGTCCCCCACCACGGACACGGGGCTCATGGGCCGTGGCTATGTTAGACACTGTAAAGCCAAGCATATCAGAAGGAGCAGGTCCGCTGTGTGGAGCAGTGCTGCTGTGAACCCAATAGCCACGTGATTCGTATTTTAAGGGTTTCTCTTTGGTCTAGTTCCAGTGTGGTCTTGCAAGCAGGAGCACATGTGCAGCTGAGGATGGGAAGAGCACTTCTGGAGTGCACTGTCCAGCTTAGTGCCACGCAGCAGGCATCGGCACGTGTGCTCTGACACCACCCCATGAGACAAAGCAAAGTATGGTAAGCCAGCACTGCTGACCCACACTGAAACAAATACAGTAGGCACATCATCGGGGAGGGATAACGTCATTGGTGAGGTGCAGAGTTCACGCCAGTGAACTAAAGCGCAAGGAAGCAACAGTGGCAGCTTTGTAATAAGGGTGTAAGGTGCAGGGACCTTAAGAGGAAAGGGCAGAAGTGCAAGCTTTGGAGGGTTTTTATAAATGGTGAAAACTGACTGCAACTGTTTCTCAAGATACTTGCTGGTAACTTTCAGACAGAAACACATACACACCACACAAAATTTATAATTAACCTCATTTCCAATTTCTGTATTGGAAAGTGTTCCTTAAAAAAAATCTTAAACAAGTTATGATGCAATGAATGAACTCTGCATAACAATGTATCTCAGTGTATATGCAACTGCAATCTATAGTGTTTTTTTATGCAAAAAAATTCCCTTAAATGCCAGACCTGTTTATTGAAGCCACATTTAGGAAAACCTCTCTGAAATACTGAAGCAGCATTTTAATGTTATACTATGAGCTCTTTACTTTATGGAAAAGTTCTGGTAATTTTAAACTACATGAACAGAGGTTTTGTGAAATCCTGTTAGGCTATTACATGTGGTAAGAAAACCATCAATCATTTCTGCAGCCCGGTGTTCACATTCACAACTTAACTCAATAAAGACTGTTTTTAGTCTCTATTAAGGTATGAATATTTTATATATGTAACCATATAAATAAATGCGAATAGTCATATGTGTATATACATGGATCATACCACACACATGCTTCTTTGAAGAATGCACTGGAAACAGGAAATTTGAAATAATGGCACTCTAAAAATGAGCTTCCTACTTTGAACTTTTACGAGTTTAACCACCAGCCACACAACTGTTATTGCACTCTACATTTTTTATTTGCAATGTGTGACTACTTCCACCTCCAAGACACTGTGGCTGCACAACATGAAAACAACCTTCTTAAAAAAACCAAAAAACAACCAAAAAACCCACAAATGTATGGGCATGCTCTACTTCTTGTGCATTACCTGTCTGAAAACCTGGCATTAAACACAGTATTAGAATCCAGGAGACTCTGCTTTACCTTCACTAGCTCTCTCTCATTAAAATCTACTTTGAATACTGAAGAAAGATTTTGTGTGTGTGTGTACAAGCTAATGTTCAGTTCATTACATTATAAAAATCTTTTAAATCACAGAACTAATATTGGATTAGTTATTTAAACTTCGAAAGGCTAAGATACTCATCTGTGTTCTTCCAGATATGGTCATTTTTAGCTCTGAATTCAGGTCTCGTATTTCAGCTTAGAGCACTTGAGGTACTCTGTTTTCTAAACAACAACGTACTAAGAGATGTCTGTACTTAATAAAAAGTCCTTTTGTGTATCATCTCATTTTTTTTCAGCACTAAATGTTCTAGATTGCCAACAACAAAAAACCCCTATTGTTTGATCACCTCTTTACTGTAGAGATTTTCTCTCACAATAAACACATCCTCTAAAATACCTATGTGGCTGTACTGATCAAATGATTACCTCAATAAAACACCCAGCTGATTACATTGAATATTCAGTTAACTTATTTACCCTTCAACACCTAGAGAATACAACGAAGGAGAAACCCACAGGAACTCCTGATAAAGATACTTAGTCAAGATATTAATCAAAGCTGGAGTAATCTGAACAGTTACATCACTCCTCAGTTAAGTTTACCTCAATATTTCCACAAAAAGGTCATTTGAAGAATCTTCAGGAAAAAAAAAACAAACAACAAAACACATCACTGTGTCATGCCATGGTTTGTTGGAGTAAGGAAAAATGGGAGTCTGCTCTCAGACACATAGAAATACGTAGCACATACAGTGCTTTTGATGCAGGTCTTTTTGTGGTACTTTCTATTTGTGGAAGAGAACTTTTAAATACAAGAGTGATTCTGCTTTGTAAAAAAGTTATTTGGAAATGCTTAACAGCAGCTATGACACAGATTACGTAGAAGTTTTGCAACTACCAAAATAATTCTGAAGTCCTAATGCAATTGCAAATTCAACATGTATTTTTAATAAACCAAGAACTAAAATAACTATTACAAAATACCTGAAAGATATTAATAATTACTAAATCTGATGTTAAAGTTTGTGGCCATTTAATCTTTTATTACCTTCAGTGCATTACTTTATATCACAGCACACAAATCTGGCTTAAAGTTATTTTTGCCCTAAGATCTGTGCAACAACTCTTTTTCCCCTAATTGAAAGCCTCAAAAAAAAAACCCCAAACCAACACAACAACCCTGAGATGACTACGTATCAAATATCAAAGGGAGGAGAATGATTTCTGAATCAGAAATGGTGTGACCAGCAGGAGTAGGGAGGTGATTGTGCCCCTGTACTCAGCACTCGTGAGACTGCATCTTGAGTACTGTGTCCAGTTTTGGCCACCACAGTACAAGAAGGACATTGAGGTGCTGGAGCAGGTGCAGAGAAGGGCAACAAAGCTGTTGAGGGGTCTGGAAAACATGCCTTATGAGGAGCACCTAAGTGAACTGGGATTGTTTAGCTTGGAGAAGAGGAGACTGAGAGGAGACCCCATTGCTCTCTACAACTACCTAAAAGGAAGCTGTAGTGAGGCTGGTGCTGGTCTCTTCTCCCAAGTAACTAATGACAGAAGGAGAGGTAATGGCCTCAAGGTGCGTCACGGAAGGTTTAGATTGGATATCAGGAAGAAGTTCTTTACTGAAAGAGTAACCATTGTAACCAGTGTAGCCATTGGAACAGGGGGAACAGGCTGCCCAGGGAAGCAGTGGAGTCACCATCTTCGGAGGTGTTTAAAAAAAATGGGTAGATGTGGCACTTCGAGACATGGTCTAGGGTTTAGGATGAAGGTTGAACTAGATGATCCTAGAGGTCTTTTCCAACCTAAATGATTCTATGATTTGCTGTTTAAGAATTCTCAGCTATTGGTAAAGGTAACAAACATCTAGTTCAGAATAGTTATTTTGACCAATCTCCCACTGGGCAGAGTTGGGAAGTTGAGATACAAGCCTCGTGGAGGACATCCAGCAATATTCAGCCTGGAGGCATGCTCCTGACATCTTTGCTAAAGCTGGACACACAACTCTCCAGTTACCAACTGCCTGTCTGTGTGGAAACAGTGGCTCAAAGCACAAGGGCAGTTCAGTGAGAAACAAGGTGCTCCTCCACTTAAAGAACTTCAGTGAAATTTGGTGACATTTTCTTAAAAAAAAGACAAAAATAAAAAGCCCCTATGTGCTCCCAGTACTTAGGTTTTATTCACTGATGTACTTACAGTCTAATAGCCTCTTTCTCTACAGTCTCGGAGACCAAAGGGCATATGAAGAAGACATTTCACTTTTTACTGAAGGACTGGAGAAGAGTTAAAGCTTGGGAGGGTTTTCTGAGTGACTGTCACCTGCCGTATGAGTCTGATTACTCTGCCTCGGTTGGTTCTGAATAAAAGGTTAAGAGGTATCATAGCTCAACTAAGCAGGAGACAATTGTAGTAGCTGACAGATAAACACTGATTCAAAACTAACGTGCAGGACACCTCTAAAACCACGTTAATTAAGTCTGACAGTGTGTATGGAGCTTCTTATTAGGAACACACAATGAACACACCCAGCTATAGGCTTCACTTATTTCACCCTGCCACCACAGGTGACACTTTCTTGGGCAACTTTTGGTTTACAAGATTAATCCTTTAGAAAATAAATGTACATTAAGTGTATTTTGGCACAGATCACAGCCGAGATTTTCAATGAAAAAAAGTTATTTTGGAGCAGAACTGTAAAGGAAGCTTTTCACAGTTATTACATGTACTTGAATTAATTATTAAAATGGAGGCTATAGTTGTCTGAACTATCTCTGATCATTTCTCCAGTAGAGAGGACTGCAGCACAAACAGGAAAAAAACCCTGTTTGATGGAGCTACAATTCAACACAACGCCAAATGTGCAAAACAGTAGCTTGCATCTGGGGATCAGTTTTACTATCTCACTGCAGCGCTGAGTGCAGGCTATTAAGCTTTGCTTCTGATTATCTCAGGCATTGTAGTGAGCTTACATGGATGCACTACTTTTGATTTGGGCAGTAGCTCGGGTACATCTACACCAAATTCTTTGTGGATTAATTAAACACATACTTGGATCTACTCAGAGTGGCAGTATCTGGAGAAGAAGCATCAAACCATTCACATCTCAAGATTTATAAACGAAACTAGCTAAATTAAAGCAATGATTCTGCAATAAAACAGAAAAATCAATAAAATTAACTAAAAAAAAGAAATCAAACTAGAGTAACGGAATCATTTTGTCTACTGCAATTCTTACATTAAATAAGCAAGTAATTTCTTGTAGGAACTGACATTAGAGACTTGGACTTTGTTTAGGCACTAGCCCCTAAATTAGAGAGTATTATAAAGCTCTGTATGAACTGAAATTATGTTCCAGCTAACTAGTGAAGATGAAAGGATCAGCTCATCTCCATTCTAAAACAAGTACTTAGATTGAGGGTCTCATGCCAATTATGGAAGCCTGCTAAAAATAAGTCCGATTAGATAATAAGCTTTTCTTCTTCCCTTTCACCATCAGATATGGATAAAATAAGCTATTCTGTCTTACTACATTTAAATTCAAATACGAACTTGAAACATAGAACTCCTGTTTGAAAAATACATGCCTGGAATGTGTCGGGCAGAAAAGATATTTTGGAGGCTACAAACTACTATATCGGGACTGTACTCAGGAAAAAAAAAAAAAAATTAGAGTCTGGATCTACACATTCTTACACTACTTGACCATATTGTCAAACAGGGAAAATGCTAAAGGAGATACAGATACCCATCAAGAATACTAAAAGAAAACAACATTAAACACTATAGTACTTCAACAGTAGGTTTGTTGTTTGTTTCTGAATTTTAATTATGCTTCCGGAAGCTGGTATATTTGACAAGATTAACCATTGATTTTTAGGGCTCCATTAATATCAATGGAGCATTGGGTTTTTTAAACCATGCACTTATTTCCCAGATATCTATCCACTTGAGAAAGCAAAAGAAGCACAAGCCTTTCAGCAGGCCTGGTTTACCATACGACCAGACAAGAAGGCAAAGCTTGAGAAAAATGCATTACTTTCTTTTTCTTCATCAGGCTCCAAAGCCTGCCTTCTTCTGCTCATTCATCTCCCTTAGTCCAGCAAACCAGAACACGACAGCTTACTTTCAAGGCCTCGTTAGTTTGGATGGACCATGTTCGGCAGAGTGTAGTCTGAAAATACTTGTGTGTTTTAGACATTTACAGTCCATTCAACGGAAGCTAATGTAAGTTCTTCAAAGGTTTAAATAATTATTCTTAAAAAAAGTCCAACTGAAAAAAATAAAATAATAATAAAAAAATCTTTCCAAACCATAAAAGTCAGGCGTAAAACTAGGAAAAACACTGGAAAGAAAAAGCCTCAAAAGCAGTACTGCCTCAGTCACAAGCAAAACAATTCTTCCTTTGTTCTGCAGACAGACTTGACTCCCCATTCTATATATAAATACATCTCGTATTCCAGTCAGCAGTTCAACTTTTAACAACATTTCTTAACACAATTATCAAGATAAAAATATTGGATAATCAGAGTAAAACTATATTGCTCTTAGAAATGACGACTTTTATTTCTGTTTTCACACGTAAGCCTACCTGCTTCACCTTAGCTAACATGCTCAAAGGTCTCATTTGTGCTCACACGGATTATCTTCTTCTAACCAGGCAACTGTAGCTTTATTCACAAGACTAGATAATATTTTTTTCTAACTTAAAAAAAAACAAACCAAAAAGAAGTCCTGGGAAATGTGGGTGGGAAGCACAAAGAAAATGAAAAAAATACAGTGAAGGAAAAAAGGTGTAAAAGAAAAAAATATTTTAGCAGCATAATTTTAACTTCATTTGTTTCTATGTTGATTTTAATTAATATAACTAATATTCCAAGTCTTCTAACTGTGGCTCAATCCCACATTTTCTTCCATGTGAGCAGATCTGTATGCCTGTAGGGAACTCCATTTACTTCAATGGGTTATACAAGGCTGTAGCCATTTGCAGATGTGCTGCCAACATTTTTTTCCTTTCTTTTTGTCAATGCATTTAAAAAAAATAATAAAAATTGCAACAGATAAAAGAAAACCCGTCCTGTCCCCCTCTTCTCCAAGCACACCACGCTTGCCTCTTTTAAACCTGGGTACTATGAACTTCCCTCTTAATTCCTCAAGCCATTTGCCAAAGATCTGGATTTTGTGAGGACTAGCAAAACATTTGCACTAGGGAACCTTGTCAATCACAGTTCTTACGAAACATTATAGTGAATTTTAAGGACTCTGTATTTTGAGAGCAGTGGTAATTACTCCAGATTTAAATCAGTAGTCTTGGTCTGTATCTTTCATTCTGATAGGAGTGGCTTTGCTGTGAACCTCTTTGCTTGCTTTCTCTGGTGAATAAGTACAGTCTATAGTCTGAAAAATAAGGGGTTTTTAAGTCATAAAACTTACATGCATGAGAAAAATACTGTTAGACAGAACCACTTCATTGTTATTAAAACCCCAGAAGCGATAAGCCCTGTAGACAGAGGCACTGTTCAATGAGAGAGGCAACATAAATTGCCACAGTTGCTCCTAAGAACACAAATTTGGAGAGCCGTAGAGCAAAGTTTTCACAACTGAAAACAAAGGTTCAGGTTAGCTAAGTTACCCAGGTTCAACCAGCTCTGCCTACAGCTTTGCGTGGAAAAGGGAGAGACGTATCTTGTTAAACTGACAAACAACTTCCTCTTTAACACAGTTGTCAAAAAAAGCCAGCTATTAAAGCAAAGCATGCAGGCTGTAATTTCAGAAGAATGACATACTTTACATTTTTTTTTAAGTGTAAATCATCATTTTCAATATTGAACAATACTGTGCAAGTGGGGAAAATAAATAATAATTTAAAAAAAGGTTACTCAGCCTGGACCAGTTTCAGCCTGGCTCAGTCTGACACTGGTTCCAGTGGCCCCGCTCAGCAGCTCAGGTGCTGGTGCTGATGCTGCTGTGCTGGGACTGCTCCTCACAGCCACAGCAGTGGCCTGTGGCCATACCATAGCTCTGCCAGACAATGCCAGTACTGGATGAAATAAGGTCACTGCTAGTGCAGCCTCAGAAGTTTGCTACGAACGCTGATGGGCACTGCTAAAAGCTTGAATAAGGAAGTGCAGTGGTACCCTCTCTTCAGAGGGAAGAGTAACTTTGGTAGAAATGCTGTTTCCTCTTTTCCCCACTCTTTTCTTCCTCCTTCAGTGAAACAATTTAAATAAGTAGACCGATGTGTTATATCTGAAAGTATGGAAAATGCTTTTTCTTTTTAAATATGTATGTTTTGGTACACAGAAGGAAATTATGCAACGTTATCCTCCCATTTACAATTCCTCAAAAAAAATCAGAATGATTCCCTATATGGATGCAAACACATGCCAACTGAAAATTTGCTTCAACCTTTGAAACTCAGTCTAGTGTGAGCTCTCTAAGCACTGATTTGAGTGTTGCAAAGGGAGATGCTCCAACTGACAAGTATATGAAATGAATGGATCAGAATCCTTTTGTAGATCTCAGCATTTAGCCACGGTTTCTGATGGAAACACACAAGTGTACGCCTCTCACATAACGCCACCTTGTTAAAGGTAATCTGCAACAGCCAGGGAAGAAGGGATTGCTTTTTGCTTTGACTAAGTCCAAAGGAAAGGTGAGAGAAGTGATGCTAAAACTACGTCATAGGCTTTAAGAATAGACATTTTACTTCAGCTCCTTTTACTATAGTTTTATGCCACTGTAGAGCACAGATATCACAGTAAAAAAAACAGCGGAGCAGAGTGAAGGGAGGGAGAAAACCCAGTTACCAAGTTTCAGTTATGCAACAACATGAAACATGCTTCAGTTTCCTTTTTAATTTTTTTTTTTACAGAGTATGCATCCATTTCTGTGCTGATCAGCCCAACACCACATATTCTGAAACAGTATTTTCTAAGTTTGTAGCTGTAGAAAGTATTATTTTGAAATACCATTATACAAAAAAAAAAAAAAAGTATTTGTGGCATTGTAATACGTCTATCTCATTTTTTGCAACAAACTCCTCTTTCCAAAAGGGATTTAAAAGTCCCGAATGCTATACTTAAAGGCTCTTCAATTTTGGAGAAGACAATTCACTTGTAAATCTTTCTGGAAACACTACAAAGATGTGCACTCCTAAGTATTTCCTCTGTGATCAGTTTGAAATATCTTAGAAATATTCCTATTTGTCCATTTAAAAATCTATCCATTTCAAATTTAATATAAGCAGCATTAAAACTCATTTTAAAGGTAAACAAAGTCTTTAAAAACTATCTTTGGGAAATGTTTCCAATGAATTATAGTGAAATTAGGGTTTTGGTTTTTTTTATTGCCAATCATGAAAATTGTGAGTACTTCTATTTTGTCCTGACTTGGAATGGGAATTTTCCTCCTGAAACATTAAAGCTTTTTTTCTTTAGTTCTATTCAGAGTATTTACATAGATTATATCTGTTGCCTGATGAGCATGCGACATACTTAAAATTGTAATGAAGAAAGAGAAAACAACCCATGGCATTATCTTTTTAGAAGTACATACCTCAAGTACACAGTTAAATCAGTTAAGTCACCCACCTATACAGCTGGTAAGACTGGGACTCAGACAGGAGCTATAAAAACCTGTATATGCTTACAATAGGAATTTCTATGCCTAGGTGCAGGAATGGTACCCCAAAAGAACCCCTACCTGACATGCCTGAGAACTCACAGAGGTCCAAGTTTTCACGAGCAAAGCTGCAAGTTTTTCTTGAATTCTGCTTCTGAATATCTTAGCACTGCCTTATCTTACTGCATATATTGCATCGCCAGGCTATTCACTACCCACAAATGAGAATGGCCAAAATCCCTTGAGGCTCCGGAGTCGTAAGAAAGCTCTAACTGCCTAAGGGCATCGTCAGATGCACTGCCCTGGATGCATCTGAGTGGGGTGAAGAGGTTATTGCTCCCAGCTGCTCATCACCAGAGGGGGGAACATCATCCCTCAGCATCACAACCACCAACTCATTTCCTAACTCCCTGATGTCAAAATGACAGGCTGAAAAGGCTTTCTTATCAGAAATGTGTGAGGGAATAGGGACTGTCTGGACAGGCCAGGTTAGGGAGCAGCTACCTGGGCAGTGAGCTGGCACGAATGGTGGGAAGTCAAGGACAAGTAGCTGGCAGCAGAAACCCCTTACGTGGCTCAGCTGCTGCCAGTGGGGCTTGTCTGGCTGCAACCCTCACTCGTCAACGACACAGAGTTCAGCACAATTCCCTTTTCACTCAAATCAGCACCAGGAGAGGAAACACAACCCTTTTTAAATTATTAAAAGAAATCCTTTTCCTCCTAATAGAAGCTGTAGCACTTAAGACAGTGCTAAATGCAAGATCCATTGGACCTTAAAGTGACAATAAGGCAGAGCACGTCCCTGCCAACTACAGAGAGCACTGCCGGTGACAGGAGAGAAACTAAGGTTTGAGGATGCTTACCTAAGGCTAAACAGTGTACCTAAAGCCAGAAGTCACCTGCAAAAGAAGCAGGAATGTAACCTAGATCTGAATCCTGCCCCACACCCCAAGTGAGAATTAATATCTTTAATAAGTTATTTTAAAAGTCCTTCAATATGAGGGTGTTTGATCACTGGAACTGGTTGCCCAGAGAAATGGTGGAGGCCCCACCCCTGGAGACATTCAAGGTCAGGCTTGATGAGGCTCTGAGCAACCTGACCTAGTTAGAGGTGTCCCTGTTTATTGTAGTGGGGTTTGACTAGATGACCTTTAGAATGTATTGGGTTCTAAGAGACCTCCATGATTCTATGACCTTATTTCTCCATTTTTGCAATAATGTAACAATTATTGTATAGTTAATCCTCAGAATTAGAATATTTATAAACTGCTAAGCATCAAAGTTGATGTTAACAAGTTATTAACAGCATTAAAACTTACAAAACAATTTTATATGCACTGACTATTATGTGATAGTTCTGTATTCTACTTCTTAAATATGAGATACAAAATCTTTACACACAGGCTACAACTATGACCAACTACCTGCTAAGATCAGAGGTATGTGACAATGTTACTATTTAACATCTGCAGTAATTGTTAATGCAACACTTCCCTAAAAACACCATCTGACTTTCTGTTGCTGTGTTTATAGTATTATGCACAACATGGTGTAGAGACACTACAAAATACCATTAAATTCTGTTTCTAAAATGACTGCATACACAGAAAGGGGGGGGGGAAAAGGGGGGGGGGAGGGGAAAGGAAGGGGAAGGAAGATATAACTATGAAAATTCAATTATACACACCAACAGAACAAATGCTCCCAAACCCTATTGCAAATTGATGAGGGAGATATTTCCACATTATTTCAACGTCTCACAGCCTGTTATGTAATATATCTAAGCACTGTATAAGAGCAACAGAAATCTATATTATATGAGGCATTCTCTAAACTTACTTGTACTTGAAAATCAGGGTACATTCAGTTACCGTTTCTCATACGGTACGATTTCTTTTTTTCCAGTAATTACCTGAAAAGATGGCAGTTGGGATTTGAGCAACTGAAATCATACTTTTGTTCTTGAGAATTATCAGACCAGAAACTCAATGTATTGCTAGAAAACTCCCACACGCTTTTTTGGCTGTAGTACTGCAGTGGCTAGGGAGTTTTGACAAAACAGGCCCATTATTATTTAATTTCCAGAAAATGCAATTTAGGAGATGAAAAGAGGACAAAGAGAAGGGGGTAAAGCAACAAAGGTTTGGTAAATACCTTGAGATTACTTTACAGCTGTTTTCCACCCAAGAAGCAGATACAGCTTCAAACATTTTGTGAAGCTAATACAGAAATTGTCGCTAAAATGCACTTTCAAATAAAGACTTTACAAAAACCAAACTGCATCCCCTCTAGGCAACCACTCCTCTCGACACCTCGGATAATCCTACAGCTCTTGTTTGATAGACCTACTCCTACCTTCGAGCAGGAAGTAAATTGTGAAGTTGAGCAGCACCATTATGGGACACTACCTGCTGTGCCATCAGAGGACTTTAACAAATAATTAGAGATGCCTGCAGCCACCCAGGACCATAAAGGCTGCCAATGCACCACGTCATGACAGTGACATCTCCCACTAGCAATTGCATTGCTGAGAAAGGGGCAGCTACAAGAGGTTTCCAGACTACTGTCCTCTCACCTTGTTCAGAGCATGTTTCTGTCGCACTAGTTAAAACAACAACAGTCCCTAAGGTCTTGCTGACCCTGGTAATGCCATTCTTTTCTATGCCAGTGCAGTTAAATGCATAGTAGTAGCAACAGCAGGAGTAAAAATGTCTTTGCGTACAAGGAGACAAGTTTTTCTTTCATTTCTCCATACAAATCGCACCAGCATCTAAAACACTGCATTTATTTGCTGCGTCTGAACACAGTCAAACACATACAGAATCTATTGCCAAAGGTCAAATTATGATTCTTATTTTTAATAAGCATGAAGTTGCTCAGCCCTCTAGGGTAGGATTCCTTCAAAGGAGCCATTCAAGTCTGCTGTGCCCAGAATACAGGACCTAATTCACTCCTACTCCTAAGTTTAAGCACATTTTAAAGTACCGTTAATTTAATTTCACCCATCTAATTTTCACCACCAGATTAGAGAGTTAATGACTCAAGCACTACAATGGATCTAAACAACATCTCTGGAAGTAAATTTTCAGCATTGGTAAAGGTTCTGGTAAAAATCTTGTAAAATTTCTGCATTATGGCCACTGTCAACATTCATGACCCATGAGAGGCGGGAAAAAAAAGTGGAATCACACACAAATATTTCTGGTAACAACTGCTGATGCTTGTTCTCTTTATTTTCTGGCTTCAACTTTTTCTTCAAAATAGCTGACAACTGAAACTGTCTTTCATAATTTCAGATATACAACTTTCTCTGCACCTTTCACTGACAAGGATTTTCCTCTATGCAACATATTTTAGCTTACTCAGAGGAATCGTCTCATCTATTGCATTTTAGTGTGAATTTCTTAGACAAGCTACTCACTGAATTTTTCACACAAAACAGATTATCAGTCATCAGAATAGAAAAAATTCATTCAACTAGAAAGTAAAAAAAAAAAAAAAAAA
>VZZY01008885.1:14452-43054 GCA_013400335.1 Eurystomus gularis | reverse complement strand
AAAAAAAAAAAAAAAAAAAAGAGTCAAAGGCTCCATCTCATACACCTGAAAGTGCCTTTTTGAGTATAGAGATAGTCAGATTTTGGCCAAACTTGAGAAAAACACAATGAAAAGTACATTCCAGCAGCAATGCTGCAGGGGTTAAAAGCACAGCAAATTACTTAATAGTTGCACTGCATCATGATAGCAGTTTGAAATACAAAGATATTAGATAAAAAAATTATCAAAATTTTGTGCTTGTAGCTTAGCAGAAAGGTTCAATAGCAATATTGAGTAGGACATCAGAAAGTGAAATACAGTATTTCAAACACACAGGATAAAAAGAATGCTAGGAAAGACATGTAGCAGGTACTGAATTCCAGTCCTGGGATCCTGGGAGTTATTGAAATATAAAAGTTCATATCAGCATACAGGAGTGAGCAGCCAGCAATCCTCCTGACACAATCAAAGACACAAAAGCATGAGGAAAAGTCACTAATTTCGAATATGTATTGTAAGAAGCTGTGATTGTGTATTGAGCCCTGCATGCAAGTCCTCTAACACATTTTATAAGCTTTCCAAAACAACGGCTGAAAAGATCACAAATACATATAAGAATAACTTGGGAAACTGAAAAGATCTAATACACAGTAACACAGGAGAAACAGAGCACAGCTTTGCACTGACCCTCAAAGCTAAAGAATGCAGAAAACATAATATTAATATTTCACCCTGTGGGGACAGGTTAAAAAAATCTTCAGTACATACATATAGATGTTGCTGGAAGACAGATTTAGCTCCTTTTTGCAGCAAAGTTCCAAGATCTGTACTTTCAATTCTCCATTTGGGTCAGAAAGTACTCTTTGGGATGTACTGAGGCTTAGTACTTTTTGAATACACAGTGACCCCGATGGCAGAAGAGCAATGCACTCACTGCCAACACGGTCTAGGCTGCAATGAACTCAACACTAAGAACACTGTTAAAAGTACAGGAACCTGGCAAGGAGTAGACATATGAAACTGTACAAAACCAGATACTAATCTCCAATTATTGAAATCCTTTATTCAGAAAAGAAGTAAGACTGCAAAGGGAAATGTCTCATTATGTTAAGGTTTAAACCGTATTAATGATGCAGAAGAGAAGGCTATCAACAACAAACAAACCCCAACAAAAACCCCAAACCCAAACAATGAAAAAGTCAAACAAAAAAAAAACCCCAAACCAAAACCCCAGAAATACAACCCCAGAATTCAGATACTGCAAAGAATAATGGATTATGAAAACCAGCTCATACTTAGGCAAACAGAATCTAGACAGCTCACACCCAGAATATTTTCCTGCAAGACTGCAAAATGCTTAAACTAAAAGCAGTTTTACTGTGTCTGACTCACTAAAAAAAGATTGAGCTTTCCATCCCAGCTTCACAAAGAAGCATAAAGACAAGCGGATGTGGTGATAAGGTACTGAGTCCCCTCTGAGAAATATGACAGCTGCAGGAAAAAAAAGAGAGCATACATAAATACTTAATGAGATGACCAAGTCTTAGATACCATAAGAAGTTCAGTGATTTGTGCTGATCCTTTGTTGCTTTTCAGTGGTTGTAGGTCTCGAGACAAAATAGTCTTTATGTCTCTGATTAACTCTGAAAAGGGAAACAAAAGCTCCAAGAAGATACCCCTTAGGGCACTAGTGACTGAGTGAATGTCAAGAGCGCAAAGTTCACTTGAATTGTTTCACAGCTCCCTGTTCAAGCCATTTAACAAATACAGGAACACAAAGTTCACATACTGCCAGGAGTGTGGAAGGAGGTGGAGGAAGATTCCACCACATAGAAAGCACAACGGGCAGCAACACAAGATTTCAATAATGTCTGGGGGAATCCACACATTGTGTCTCATCAGCTACAAAAGTGCAATGGGCTTACAGTGAGCTCTGCCATACTTTGTAGAGTTCAGGAATGCTAGCTTGTGCAGAGATGAGACGTTGGAAACACATGAAGGACACCATAGAATTGTATAATGTTGTGCTAATAGGAGTAATAAAAAGAGCCAGAGAAGTTGGACCGTGTGCATTCTTAAAAATGATTATAAAATGAAGATGACCAGTCACAGAAACTTAAGTAAAGAAGCGTGGATGAAGAGTGACACCATGATGAGGAAGCGTGCCTAGCACACCACTTTGCTGGACAGAGTGGCTGTGCCCCTGTTTTGGTTTGAGAAGCCATCAGTTTGGAAACATCATAGTTCTATTTGTCATCACACAGACTGAAAGCTTATTCCTATTGATTTATTTGAAGGACTGTGATAGTAAAAAACAGACCACAAAACCATAAGCTTTGCCATAACCTATGTATGTAAGTCAATGCAAGACATCATAAAAGCACCGTGGTCTCACATAATCATAAGCAAACAAACTAGAAAACATGTTATGCTTAGAAGCCCAAAATAAACAAAGCAATTAAACACTAACTAGCATTTTCATGAAGTAAGAGACTTCATTAATTAACACAGAATATGAAATGCTGACACATATTTCATGCAAAAAGAGATGTCACTATGTAGCTGTTATATATACGACAAGATAATTGTTTCAATCTTAAAAAAAGGTTAATCATTAGAAAAACCTCAAAAAGTTCAAAACCAGAGACAACAATAGAAATACTAATACTAATATGTGGAAAATATATAGTCAGCAGCTAGTGTAAGACAGTATTTAAAATACTACTTTTTGAGACCTAGGCTTCACAGAAAGTGAAAACATTTCAAGAAACGATGACCTTCTACAGCACTGATACAACAGGTTAAGATTAGTGGGAGAAAATGAAGGGGACAGTAAACAGAGCACACAGAAATGCCAGAAGTATGGATAGACTGGGTCCCTTTCTGACCAAAAGCAGAGGCTGGAGGGCCATACAAAACAGATATGCCTGCCAGCAGGCCAAGGAGACCGGCCAGGACCTTTTTGGCTGGTCTCAGGTAACCTTACCTAAACAACAAATTCTCTTCCCGATCACTGCAACTGCAAGCAACCACAGCCCAACTTCTGTCTGCCTTCCCGCCCTGATGGACAGAGCATCCTCCTGGATGGGGCCCTCCAAAGCCCCAGCTCACCAAAGCAAGCCAGTTTGCAGGACCAGCCTGTCGCCACCTCCTCAGACTTGTGCCTTTCCCTCATTGCCTCTCCTGTGCAGCACAGCCACAAATGGCAAAGTAGAGGCTCCCCTTGGAGCAGTCTACTCCACGCCCTTAAGTCATCCAAATTAACACTTGACCACCAGACAATAGTATTTTGTTTCTAGTTGTTAAATGCAGTAATTTGAATCAGCATCTGTTTTCAAACAATTACAATAAATCTGGATCCTGGATCTGGAATCAATTTGTACTGTCGTCAATTTGACTAAAGACAGTAAAATTTAGCTATAAAAGGCATTTTTGTAGCATTGGGATATTCTCTAGACAGGAGTGCCCAGGAATGTGACCTACAAATTTCATTCTGCTTAATATTTTCCAAAATTGCACTTGAAATTCTTTCTTTTTAAACTGCGAAGAGAAGCTACAAGCTTTTATGCGTTACAGAAATGTGCAAATTATGAAGGAAGGGCAAGTAAACTCAAATCCACATCTATTTGTTGTTTCTTCTTCCAGATCAGCCAACTAACAGCAAGTCTGAAGAGAAAACAGAAACATTTGGTGTTTTACACATAAATTACAATCGAAGTATATAATACAGGTGTGTGATTTAGTCATCCTTTCCCATTTTTCCTATGTATTTTGTTTTATATTACAAGCTCTTCAGGACAGGGCTGTGTCTCTCTATAGCTGAAAAGTGCTCAGTACAAAGAGGCTCTAAAGATGTGTGACTAATAAAATATTAATATTTTATACTTAATTTTAATATTTAATATTAACAATATCAAGAGCAGCAACAAATATCTCTGTGGGGCTGTCATAGGTGTAATCTTGGCAAGGGAGGGAAAGCTCAGGAAGATGAAAGTCTGGATTTTCAGACACTCACGCCTGCAGATCGATCCAAGATGCACAGAGAGGCACCTCTTGGCATCCAACCTACTGTACATGGTCGCTGCCATTGACTATATTTCACACCACAAAATGTAGGCTTGACAAGGTCTGTACTGGTACTATGCATCTTTAAAAAAAACTAAAAAGGGAAATAGTTCCTATACTCAACTGTGACCTACCATATGCTCTAATGCACGGGTTCTCATAACATAAGTTTCATGTGTGCACTCTCTTCTTTACTATTAGGTTGACTCCTTCTCACTCATTACTAAAATTTTTATATTAATGTAAGGAATTATAGAATGTCCTAACTTCATCTACTCAGTGCTGAGGAAGACCATCATGTGCCTAGCTACTCCTGATTGACAGTTCAGGGCATGGTGAAGCACACACTGCACTTAAATCTGCGGCGCGAGTTGCATGTTCAACTGAATCTCGCTTACAGGCTACAGCTGTTCAGTTGGAGATAGAAAAGACTGACTAAATTATCCCTCTCCTCTCCTTGCATCTGTAAGTGTTATTTCTCACTGCTGCATGGAATCTACTCTTAAAGCTTTCTCCAGAGAAATGCTATGCTTATTTTATTCTCCAATCTATGTATTTTTCTGACATATATTGTAATTTCCCCCCTTACTTCTATTACGACTGGATATATATCACTTTAGAGAATTTTCTTTCCTTTCCTGCTAATTGCACCTCTCTATTTGCCAGTTACTCCATATCAGCTTATCCTCCTCCAGCGTATTGCCTTCTTGCAAGAATTCCTCATAACAAAACAAACATCCTTATGCTTACACTGAAACATAAGGCATCAAAAGGAGAAGCAACTAAACTATTATATTGCTGAATTCATAATCCCAAACACACTTAGGAATAATCATATTCACCAAACATATAATGTACTAAAATTATAAGCCTGAGTTAGAATACATTTTACTGAACTCTTAATTTTATAGCAGAAGACCACTATTACTGCATGAAGAAGAGTGTGCTGGCTTTACCTTGCTAAATGCAGGATTCAATTTCCTTGTAATCAAGCACAACCCACCAAAAAAGAACTAATTCTTCACATATCCTGTACTGAAGAGCAATTATTTATTTATTAAAATTATTTCCCAGTATTTCCTAAAGGTTCCCCAAATGCAATTTCATAAGCATAATTAGAGAAATAGTACAAAATGCCTCAAGGTCAGACATTGAAAAATATAAAAAAGAATGAAAATTTCTTGTGGTAAAGAGGATTGGTCAGGATATAAGATAGGTCTAACACCATGAACCTTGGTTGTGTCATCTACATTTATTGTACAGTACATCTAAAATCATACAAGTATGTCGGCTTTTGTAAATTTAAGCTGACCAAGCAAAACCTTAATCTTCATTAGAAAGTGCAAGCTTCTTAGGATATAAAAGCATACTTACACAAGGTTTGGTATTTGAATATGTGAATAACCAAAAGGACGTGGGTGGAAAGCTGCACAAAAGATGGAAAGGTGTCAATTAAATAAAAAAGAGATGTAATTGCTGAATTCCAAGCTTTATTATCCTTGTATTTTTCTTTGTTCGTGGTCAGTTAAATAGTTAAAATTAACTTTATTCTGCAGTTCCTTGCCTGAGAAACATTACCAACTATTTTCTTTATGACTTGATAATAGAATGAGTAGTCTTCAGTATTCTGAAAGTATGCATCGGTATTCTGTAAGTAACACATTGGCCTTTCAATCACAAAGCAGCTATGGCACATGTAGAGAGCAGTACATTCAATTTTGGTTTTGCTGTTTCACAGAAACCCTCATGAAAATTCATTATGAAAATAATAATAATAAAAAGCCAAGTTTTAAGTAGACATGGAAAATAAACATATTTCTTCTAAGTACAGATTCCTATGTTTGTTTATAAAGAATGTAACTATGCCAAAAATAATAATATTAAGATCACAAATGAGGAATATTACTTCTATTTCAAAAGAAATGCCTCCCCCAATGCTTTCTCCAAACATTCAAATCCCAGCTTAATAAAAACAAATGGCATCCCTCATTTCTTCAAAATTACCTATTTGCTATCCACAGGTTTGCTGTTCTAACAGGATACAAGCACTCTGAAATCCCACCAATTATGCATTCCTGTGCCAGAAGTCAGACACATCTTTTTTGCAGATGTGGGTGAATATAATAAATATAACTCTAAAATTTCAAGACCTTGCTTTTGAAGCATGAAAAAAGCATAATGGGAGATATTAAAGGCCACTGGAAACATCACAAAACCATTGTAAAGGCAAAATCTTATTCCCTTGGTATGTAATCTCCACAGTCATTTGCAACCACTTCTAGCAGCAACGAGGTACTAACTCATTTTTCAGTTATGTTCGCAATCTTATTTACACAGTGAAGCTACAGGTCATTTCTTAAAAAGAAAAGAGTTTAAAGAACAGCTCCAACAGCATGTAATTGGTGTTTCAATTGAAATTACAAATATTGTGCACTTAAAATAGCTTAAAAGCATGAAATTCAGTATGTATCAGAGGAAAACTTCGTATATCCTGCTTCCAAGAGGTAAGAAACCGAACATCACAACTTAAGCTGCAGACAGTGGTCACTCACAACTAACAGAATCACAGAATGGCAGGGGTTGAAAGGACCTAGTTGAAGGCCATCATGACCTAGGGTTCATGATCTAGTCCAACCCTTGTGCCAAAGCAGGTTTGCCTAGAGCAGACTGCACAGGACCACATCCAGGTGGGTTTGGAATCTCTCCAGAGAAGGAGACTCCACAACCTCTCTGGGCAGCCTGTTCCAGTTCTCCATCACCCTCAAAATAAACAAATTTCCTGACGTTGAGGTGGAACCTCCTGTGCTCTAGTTTGCCCGGTTGCCGCTTGTTCTATTACTGGGCACCACTAAAAAAAGACTGGCCTCACCCTGCCCTTTAGATATTTACAAGCATCAAGCAGATCACCTCTCAGGTCCACTCTTCTCCAGGCTAAACAGCCTGAGGTGTCCCAGCCTTTCCTTGTAAGAGGGCTGCTCCAGTCCCCTACTAAATAAGGACTAACTAACCAGCCAAGTCATTTAAGGACTATAAGAACCTATGTCTTAAAGTGACTTCTCATTTCCAAAATGGCTCAGTAAAAGAAATGAAGAGCTATTTATCATTAATAATTGAAATTGTATTGAATTTACCGGACTACAAAGGCTAACTTATTTTTTTAATATATTATCAAGTTTTACAAAGAATGTCCCTGAGGCATATTTCGTTTGTCTTCATTTGACTGCCAATTGCTAGGTGGCAGTCACATGCACCCAGATCTCACACAGCAGCATTTAGAAAAAAATGACATTAACTTTCTGTTCACCAGTGAAGACATATTTGGCATTTCTTACTTAGCAGCATGTAGCGTCACAATTATTCAGAAGCAAGATCTTCCCTATCAGAGATCATTTAAAATAATACAGTAGTATGAGGTCTCCTGGAAAAAAGGTCTCAATTTATTTTGTATAGCACTTGAAAATAGTTAAGTATATATTTGATAGCAGCTATTTAGCATAAGAAGACTTCTAATATGCATATGTAGAAGGTCTGGCATAACATTTACATCAGACATTCTCAAGAGCATGTATATATTTAGCAATATGAGATGAGATGAGATGATCACCATCAGCCGTTTGAATTTGACATTTAAGAAGACATTAATAGCAACGCTAGAAATATGACAAACCTTGGGCAACAATAACAGGAAAGTAAAATGATGTTATAATTAGGTTTCCAAAAATAAGCCCATCTTTCAGTCTTCTGCCACTGCACCTATAAGACCCCCATGAAATACAAAATTTTTTTACTATTAAACATGCCACAAGTAGTGCAGTTAAAAGCAACAAGACTAGAGTTCCCCAAATGACTCAGTTTACTTTGCCTGGGTACTAATGTATTATTTTATTCCTTAACGACAAAAAGGCCTTCATCAAACACTGCAGGATGACACCTGCTGACACACATTTTTCTGTCTCCGGATTTATGTAATAACAGAGCATTTTAAAGATTTCAGTTCATAAAAGTATCGAATTCAACCAGATAAATGTTATCATGGTTAAAACACAAGATAATTTTAGAATACGAAGGTTACTCATCAAAATAAACTTCACAAACGTGCACCACGGAGCATGTGTGTGGCCTGACATCTGCACTCTATACCACGTTTAGGGCTGCAGCAGTAGTAACCGTACAGCAGTATTTGGCATACAACATAATAACAGGCCCATCAAGGTACTAGTGCTATACACTGCCTCCCCCCAAAATATCCTACCAACAACTGGTCAAACAGAGAATATTCAAATTCTTTTGAGCCTTCAGGAGGCTACGGACAGTGCTTGTGGGATCCTGGCCTCTGGAAGGAACATAAAAGGAAATTTTGCTGATTGGGAAAGGCTGTGAAGAAATGGTTGTCCAGACTAGGGCTTCCACCTTCTGTACAATATGATCTATGCCTCTTTAAGCCTATGAAAGTTTCTGATCCAGTTAAAAAAAATATAAATCTGGATTTCCATAACTGCCATTTTAAGGAGACAGATGTTGCTCCCCATTTTGAGGGGCATGCACTGTGTCTGTGAAGCTGCTGAGAAGAAATATAAAGGGGCATTGGCACTTACGAAATGCACCCAGTAGGGAATTTGGGAGCATTTCTGAAATTCTGACAAAAAGTCCCTGTATGCCAGTGAAAGGGCCTGGTAAGAATTCATGGATCCAGCAACCTGCACTCCATGAAATGGCAACCAGCATTCTCATCCTCAGTGTTAGCCTGAAATGAAGCCCCAGAAATGCAAGAACACTTGTCTGATTTAACCTGGTTTCCTAATCTACTCTCTGCAAATATCAAGCACAAGGCAGCAGCTACTCTGAACCTGAAGTTTATCTGGATTATCTAGTCTTTTTACAAATATCTCCTACTTTACTAGGAATTAACTTTTACAAACGGAGTTGCCTTGTTTGTCCCACACTGAATTAAGGGCAAGATTGCAGCTCTGTCATCTAGTGAGAAACAGTGGATGATTCACTACAGACCAACAGTCAAGAGCAAACAAGTGAGACAAAACCCAAAATGTTAAAAAGAATTTATTTTTTTTTTAAATATCTTTTTCCTTGTCTCAATGTTTCCTCCCCTTAGCTGAATCACATTACATTAAAAGTTCAATCTTTGAAAACATTTTATATTAAAATTGGGAAATTAAGAGTAATGTGGAAAATATAAAATTTTATCCGCTGATAGTAATCTTAGCTTTATCATTAAACAGGTACCTCTAGGTGCACTAAAGCTGGTGTTTGTCTCCCATCTAATTCCGCATAGCAGTTCAGCATATTCTTAACTTTATCTGAATCTCAGCAAAGCCGATGAAATACAAATATTGCACTAAAGATGGACTGTTACCGTGGCGCTTCACAGAACAGGGATCCACACAAGACTTTTAAATATTTTGCTCAATGTTATTAATATGTTCTCTACACAAAAACTAGTTTGCTGCCATACCACACATACTTTACTGTCAGTAAAATTCATTAAATAGTTGAAGCTAAATGACATCTGAAGACACATGCTTCTTAGGGCATTGTTTTGAAACAAACTGAACTTCAAGATGGAGACATTCACGCACTCGTTCAAAATTCAAAGAAGTTTCAGAACAACCAGCAGTACAGGCTCGGTGCCAAGAGTGTGCTGTCTCACTGCTCTACAGGTGTACACATGGAGAGCATATTACTGTAATGCTGTGAACAGGAGGTCATTTAGCAGGGATTCACTGCCTGAAGAGGCAGCTTAGCCTCACGTCATGTCTAACAGCTCTCTCTCCTAACAAAACCAAGGAACAAACCTGACCTCTCAAGACAAGTTCTAAATAAATTACTAAGGGCCTGCAGTAAAACAACTAAAATGCAGAATGACTGTTTATCAGATAAGACTTATTTCAAAAAGGTGCCGTAGGTTTGACCTGATGTTCTCCACTATTCATCTTCTCTTTTAAATATCCATTGGCAAATATTAAAGCAGCAGTACCACAAACTAATGCATCGGGAGCACATACATTCCTTCTGCCCAGCCTTTCCTCCCCGACAGAGTACCGGATTAGATGTTTTTCTTCCTTGAATTTTGCCCTCTCTCCATCTCCCTTGCAGACTTGCACAAAATAAAGTGCCAGGAGAGAGCAGGGATGAATAAACATAAAATCTTTTGTTTATTTAAAAAAAAAAAAAAAAGGCAATGAATTCTCTGTTGGTTCATTGTCCAGTTTTGCCCACCATTGCCATGGTTTTGTCCAAGAGACTTTAAAAATCACTGTAGTAGTAAGGTTGAGGGACCAACAGCTAAGAGACTTGTAAACTGAGATCAAAGCTTTTTTTTTTTTTCAGAATAAAGGTTTAGGCCTTTAATTTCTCATTCTTTCAAAATACTTCCTCATCCTCTCTGACAGAAATAGGAAACTACCTATTACTACAAATATGTACAATTAGGAGTAGCAAATAATAGAAGTACAAAACCAGTACTTGAAGCCAAGCAATACAATTATTCTTTTCAAGGAACAACAAGCAAATAGCAGTGCAGTTACAACAAAAAGCATCCTCCTTATAAACTGTGAGTAACCAACCGTGGATACTGCATGACACATGCCATGTAGCTATGCCGAAGTGACTGCAAACTGACATTTTTCCTTAGGGGTGTCTGCTACAGAGGAGCTGGGCAAACGTTCAGCTCTGTGAAAATCAAGAAGCATAGCTCATCTCACTCTGCTCTAAAGGCTAGCTATTAAAGGAGCCATGTTATTTAAAAGTGCTTGCCTGCATGCAACCTTGTGCAGCTATTTGAGAGGTGTTTTTAAGGAGTAAATAGTCTCTGAAAGCAGGAGGTGGACAAGATTGAGCTGCAGGGTTTTGGGGAGAGGACAGACTGCAGTCTAGATTGCCCTGCAGCATGTTTTTCAGGCAGGAATGTGCTCTTGTGCTGCCAGGGCACAGTAGCAGCAAGCCACAGAGTGCAAACTCACAGGGCGACTGGGATAGACTCCTTTCATTTTTCTGTGAAGAAAGTCCCTACAGCTGCTCAGGTTTATAAGTCTATTGTAGTGATCTTTTTCTTCACAGAAATTGCACAAATGTGCACAGTAAGCATACTGAGGCTCAAATAAGAGCAGGACAAGTTCACTCTCATATCCCACTGGGTAGCTCGAAAAGTAAATAAATAACAAATACACTGCAAGTCAGCACTGAAACCTTCACTTTCACTGATACTGCAACCATCAATGTACATGTTTAACTAACGCGACCGTGCCCTACAGATATTTCAACTGCAAGGGAAAAACCTTAAAGAACACAAGACTGAGGCAGGGCACATAATCAGGTATCACACTGCAGTAACTCAAGCCATTCTGTCACCACAAATGTTTCCAGCTGAATACTAAAAAAAGATGTAAAATAGGATGCATGTTTTTAAAAGAACACAGGTATTAGACATGAGTGCTGCAAACAAAGGCTGAAGTGATATTTTAAGGCTGAGCTATTCTCATTTTCTGCCATCGAAAAGGGGACACCTCAGTCTACCTTCCCCCTGCTCCAGCCATCCATTTCTGCTCCTTCTCCCTCCCCCCTCCCTCCAATTTACTACCCCTCCATCCGCATGGGGACCTGATTTGACTTGCTAACCCAACAGAAAACTATGCCCTTTCTTCCCCTACCTGTTTTCTTCTAGGTTATGTTTTTTTGGCAGCAGTAAACTGTCAGCTCACAATTGGCTCAAGCCTTAGAGCATGACTCTACCCCAAGATTTAGGGTAGTAATGGGAGGAGCAACTTTCCTTTCTTGTCCTCTCCTAACCTTGAGCACACACTTCCTTGAAAATCTTGTCTATTACACTCACATGGGGAGCTCCTATATAACCAAAAGGATGTGAACCATCGTGCAAAATCTTGTTCCACCTGCAAAAACTGAGCCCCTGCAAATCCGGGTTAGTAAAGAACTTGTCTGTTCTAGTACCAGACACTCTGGTTCAGATTTCTTACACTGTTAGTGTAGGTGAGGCATTTGACAAAATTTTATTGACATAAGCAGGAACTGTAATTCGTATCTAATATTATCGAAGAGCATGACAGAGTATAGGGCAATGCTTGACAAATGTAAAGCCTTGGGTAGGCTGCAGGTCTGCAGAACAGCTAGAAGCAGTAGCGTGAGCTGCTCTGAAACCGTGGGTGACAAGCTTGAGAAGCAGTTATGAGTAAATGGCAAGCTAGAAACTAAAAGAAAGCCCCCTTACAACAGTATCCTCAAAGATACCCGAGTATGAGTTTTTGTTCAGATCTATGCAGCACTGCAGTTACTTGGGAAGCAAGCAAAGTTCAGTTCCTAGCATACCATCCACCATTATTTTCAAACAAAACCCAGTATTTTATTTTATGCCAGTCACTCTATGTTCCTGGTCAGGTTTTGAAGCAAGAAGGGAAGTAATAATAAAGTAGTTCTAGAATTGGGATACTGAAATTGGTAACTGTTCAGATATATGCCAATCATTTATGATTTGCTCTTAATAAACGCTCTCCTTTTAGGATTCACCCTACTTACTTCACATACGTAGACTTTGTGCAAGAAATTTGGGGCTAATTGTTTGAGGAAGGCAAAACTAGCCAATTGCAATATTAATATGCAGTTGTCATAATTAGCCACAACCTCCACAGCATCTTTAGAGGTGCTCACAGGTAATATGAAAGCATTCTGAAGCCAAAAAGATTTGTACTAAAAGTACCAGTATGAGTACTAGGATCGTACTAAAAGTACTAATCGAAACATTTCAAGGCTCGTAGCTTTCCTTTAAGAATGCAAATTTAATCTTAGAATAAGTTACTTAATGCTTATCTGAAATTTGAAGAGGATTTGATCCTTCCTTCCACATCAACTTAAAAGTGCAAAGCACAAACATATAGGTTCCAGTACGAAGTGCTGAGGTCCTGGTTCCTCAAGATAGCAAGTAAGCTACCTTTCATTTCCTAAATCAGTATTTTCCAACCAATACTGACTTTGGATTAGGAACAGCCAGGATCGAGCAGAAGAGCAGTAACAGTAAAAGGAGAAGCACCAAACACCATATCAGCAGCTGCTGAGGATTAAGTAGTGAGGAACTTCTTTAAAGTTAATCCTGCAACCAATCCTGCTCTTCCAGGAGCCAGTATGTACAACTCCCACAGGACAGCCCAAGTACAGCTTTTTCTCTCTGTCTGGTGACTGACACTTCACCCAAGACAGGATCTATATGGAAATCTTCAGTCCTGTAAGTCTTCATTTTCTAGTTCGTTTTCTAGCAGGACATGGAACTGAAAGGCAGTTTGAGGGGCATTTTTGTTTCCTGAGAATGGAGCCTGTTCCATAATCTCAAGTTTTCACTGAGACTAAACCAAACTAACAAAAAGGTGATTATCAACTGGGGAAGAAAGTAGGGATGGAAAGGAAAGCTGGAGGAGGGGAAACATTGCTGCCCGCATCTCCCTGAAGTACCCCAAGCTTTTCTCCTGCTCTCCTCTTTAAAGCAGCATATATTGCTTCAAAGATACCTCTAGTTGTCAAGTAACTGGTCTGAACCAGAACTAAGAGGTCTGATCTAGCCACAGATGAGCCCAAGCCAAAAGCACTGCTGGCTCTAGTAACACAGTAAAGAGGCACCAAAAAGGAGCCCAAGTTGGGGGTGAGGAACAAAACAACTTACCGATCAACCAAGCAAAAAGCCCTAAGGGGAAAAAATAAGAAAGTAAAAAAATGAGAGCAGATATGAAGGAGAAGGGATAGGGAAGTTAAGAAGATTTCAGAACAAGACAGAAAAAAGAAGCACACAGCCTTCAGGCCATTTCGAGTGCGCTTCCAGCATGAAGTATGGTTGGGCTCCATCCAAGTACGGTTGTTCCCCCACACCAGTAAGAATGGGTAACACAGTTAACAAAATGCAATCAGGGAGGTAAGCACAGCTCAGAAATACACAGCCAGCAGCCCATTAGTGTAAAAATCACCGTGCCCTGTATTGCATCAGTAAGCAAAGACTATAAAAGAAAACTGTATCTAGACACCAGCGGTGGAGGAAAGAGGGGGAAGGCATTTGCTCTTTCTTGCTGTACGCTATCTGCCAACTACTTTGTTCAGTATGAGGAAAAAATAGTAGTTATTTTACTTGGTCTTTTTTATACAGATGGTGTTTTCGTATTAAATTAATGAATGCATAGCACATTGAGATATTAAATGTAAACTGCATGCATTGAAAAGGTTTTAACTTGAGGATGTATTGCTATTTTCTTCTTGTTTTAAACATATTTTAAGCATATTTCTGAAATAAATACAGGCCGGCTCACTGCACTACAAATAATTATACAAACTCTACAACAGCACCTTGTTCCAGCTACTTTCTTTAAAGAAATCAAACAGACAAATCCTGCCAGAAAATGCTTTCATAACAGAGACAAGTAATGCCTACACAAAGTACATCTGAAATAAGAGCTTGCCATCCATGCCTCTCTTAGCTGTGCTAGCCACCCTGAGAACCAGCATGTACTACAGAAAGTAGCAGCACAGCATCCATAGATCACGATTAGATGAACTTGTAAATCGAGACACTTCACTCTTATCACAGCACAGCAACATCAACTTCAACTTTCATCCTACTTCTCCTCCGCCATGTCCTAAAACCCTCCACCCTCTCCCAGGCAGCCAGCTGAACCAGAGTTAAACCAGGATTTGGCTCAGAAGGGTTTGGTTTTTTTTCACTGAAAAGCTTTAGGGATAAAACTTAGTTTGAACTGCCAATATAGAGGAGAGTTTCAGGGCTGGATATAACAGTGACAGTGCATGCAGGAGAACATGTAACACGCAAAAGCTCAGCTGCTTCTCTCTGCAAGCACTCGGAGTGCCCCTTTAGCAAACTCACTACATTTAAGGAGGATAAAGTCATACTTCTTCGGCTTAATTGACAATGTTTGTTTGTGTGGCCACCATCAGTATTTTCTTTGTGTAACCAATAAGTTTTTTCTTGGTTTAAAATACCCCCACACAAAGTTATCAGGGAAAATAACAATGTGAAATAGTTGACAAAATATTTACCACTTAAAGATTATTATTTGTTTTAAAACTCCAAGAAACAGATGAGCATGCATGTGATGTTAGGCTACTTTTCCTAATAGAAATGGGGAAAAAAGTAATGACACCTCTAAATAAACACATTTGTGCCAGTAAATGTTATACTATAAATACAATTATATCATCAGAAGCAGAACTCAGTTAAAACTATGGAAGCAAAAATTCTTTCACTGAATAATAGACGCTCCTACCAGTGTGAACAGGAAGCAGGTCTTGCTGATGCAAATCTGCTGAGAAACATTTTGGGAAAAGCAAGCCTATAATGTGTGTTCCTGCAAGAGCAATGGTCAACCAGAAGTGAGAGTGACAGCTTACTGGGTTTTTTTCGTTACCCCCTTAACACATTTTATGCAATAAGTCTGAACTTGTATCCTCTTACATGAAGTGATCCACTGTTTCATTCTGGAAATCTGTCTGCAGTAGCCAGTTAGGATCTTTTACAGTAAAAAAGTTGCCTGGTTTTAACATTTTTTCTTCTCACTACAAACTTTAAGTTTCTAATCAAAATGCTGTTACTCCACCTCCACATACTAATGAATATGTAATTTTACAGTACCGATGTAAACTTACACACGCTACTAAACCACAGATTCTTCAGCAATTTTAATATTGTTTTATGCTATATCAAGAATCCAGCGTCTGCAATTCTTCTCACAGTTTTACAGGATGAAGAAAAATATTGTCTACTCAAAATATTTCAGCTGAGTAGTCTGACTTTCTGACCAGTCAATTTTTTTAACCTATTCATGCAGGAATTTGGGCATTACACAAAACACCTTTAGAAATGATGAAAGAAAAACATTTTTCTCATCCTTGGAGATCTACACATTTAAATTCTGATCATTACTAATGAACATGATTTTATTACCCATTTTCCACTCATATTGTCAAAGATTATTTATTTTATTGGCTACCAATGTGAGTTTTAACATCTTAACATGTAAGAGGCAAATTTTAACATCAGTCACAGACAAGTATGAAAATTACTGTTCAGATTATGTTTAAATTTTACTAAGAAATATAGGAGCAATGTGCCTTATCAGGATCAGGCATATCCCATTCTATTTGGATTTCTAAGTCTCTTGGGGTTGAATTGTTCAATATTCTCTAAAGGGTGGCATGGACTACTGCTTTTACTGAATTTATTGTCATAAATATTATACCTGTACCTAGCTGAAATGTAGCCACATTATTTCATGAAAGAACAAAAAACAACCAACAAACCCCCTTTTGAGTGTTTGTGATCAATTATGAAGAATGAAAGACAAAAGAGGATGCCTCAGAACAGTAAAAATTCTCTCAGTAAATTGCATTTTCCCCTTTCTTAAGGATTTCATAGAATGAAAAGGATAACAATTCTCAAATGCTGACTATCTGAATGGTACCTGCAATTGACATCGCCACAACCTGTAAAATAAATAAACAAGCATTTTCTTACCCTATGATTTTAAGAGTTCCTGACCTGACAAGGACCAAGCAAGATATTAGACACATTAAACACTAACAAGAACTCTGTTTCAGGAACTCTACTCCAGTAGACAGCACTTCAAAGTTTACAGATGATTGTAATAAATATATAAAAACCCCCTGAAAGCTGATTGCTAGTTTCAAATACACTACCTCTTTAAAAACTGATTTACTTTTGTAGGCATGTGAAGACCTGCTAGTGCTGTAGCTGTAAAAATCGCAGGGAATTTGTCTACAGAAGCAGTGTGTCTCAGTCATAATCTCCTGAAACATTAAAATCCAAAGGTGCTTATCTCTGATTTTATTGCATTTTAAATATTAAGTTATTACAGCAGCTCCTGGCATTCCTGTGCTGGAGCTGTCATTTCCACTATGCACTCTGTTTCTCAAGTATTCGTAACTTAGCAGTTTTAACTCACATCTGGCTGAAATCTGGTAGACTAGTCAGCTTGCATACAAATTTCCCCAGAAGAGGTGGGTAAAAAAAGCTTCAGATTTCTTCAGCTTGTTAACTTTAAGAGTCTAAGCTATTTTCATAAATGCTAATAATATTTCAATTTATAATATTTTACTTTAACATCTAATGTCTTGGTCTACCAGTCTAGATTAGTAGTTCCCAACCTAAACTGTGTCAGAACTATGCTGGCCCTGTGCCTTATTAGGTAACAAGATGCCACAGTGTGGAACTTGGGAGACTAGGGTGTCTTTGCAAAGATATCCGAGTGCAACAGAGATGAATGCTCTCAACCAACTAGCTTGTACTATCTTGGAATACTTCTGGGGGGCATTGATCCCAGTTTTGCAATAGGAGCTAGAAACTGCACACATGCAGACTTCAGATCCCATCTGTGACCTCCAACAGGTTTCTTAACTTTGTTGAGTTCAAGCTGCAGAGCCAACTTGAGCTGTCTCTTAATACAGAAGCGTTATGACAAAGTCTAATTACACATTCCTCAAATAACTCTAACATATCCCCAAAGTTCAAACACATATATAGTATGTTCTAATAATGTCCATCACTTTTTTGTCTTTGAAGGTGAGTTCATTAAGCTCACTGGAATGCTAGGTGTAGTCTGAATGACATAAAGACTCCTATCTTATGATGCTGAATCTAAATTACTTTCAGGTTTTCTGTTAATAGACACACAATAGCTCATAACAGTGGAAATTTTAAGTATGGGTATCTGAAACTAGAGTAAACTAACAGCAGTATCTTTTATAGTCTTCTCTTTGGCACAACTCAGAAAATTACAAAAATAAGGTATCACAAAAATAAGCATATGCAGCTACAACATACATAAAATTTATATGCAATTATTTGATATCAGTGTGCTTATACCACAGATACGTAATTATACTGATTCTATAAACATTGTATATACCATCAATATTAATTCTAAAATTTTCTATGCATTTTGTTACAAATGAAGCTTTGGGTCCTCTTTGATGGGGTTATAATGTTCTCCTGCATCAGCAGCACACCAGTTTATACTACATATAAAAGAACGAAGCAAGTCCACCACATGGAAGAGCACAGCAACTTTGTAAAATCTGCTTTACTAAATACATCACGGATACTTGCAAAACTCAGGTATTCAGAGAAAAGCATACATTATTATTGCCATTTCTGCTATTGTTACATTCTCCTAATTGATCAGACCAATAAGCTAACTCTTCTTCCACAAAGTCAGTGAGACTTTTACCATGGGAGCTTCTTTTGAAAATGTCAGCCTGTCTGGTCGGAAGGCACATCAACTGCAGAAGTACACACATCTGCCTCACCGAAAAGACCCTGTGTCACCTCAAAGGATGACATGCCTTAATGTCTGGCCACAGTGACAGTGAATTGCCTTTTACCTGTTTGGCTGTGAAAAGTGAAAAAAAAAAAAAAGTTTTTCTGCTCTCTTTTAATCCTACAGAGGCAGAGAAGAGCTAACCAGAGTTATCAGTGGCAAACGCTGACAGTCTGGCTGCAGAATTACAAGTAGCATTTGAATGAAAGGGAGAGCTGTAAATGACTGATTAATAGCTCAGCTGACAGAGTCCACTAGGTTACAAAAATTTGGCTTCCACGTTAATCATTTTCTTTAAGCAGAGCAATGGTGGCTTTATAAAAGGAGATGTAGTTCCATCCAAACCAAAAGCTAGCTCGGTCATTCCTCTGCCACAGAGAGATACTGAATCAATTTATTTGAGTGTGAGTTACAATTGACTCTGAATGGAGCTTGAGTGCATTTCTTTAGGCTCTTCAGATGGGTAGCCAGAAGGGAGTATTTATAAATTTGTCAACTGACTTAAAATCCAATTGCAGCAATAGGGTTATCACAGTACAAAGGTTTATGACTTCTAGGATGGTGTATGTGTTAGAGAAGTACTTGTTTCTATGAACTGAAAATGTGTATTGTATATATCTACACCGAGCAGAAAACACTTCAAAACACTTCTTGCTGCTTAATCATCTTGCTTAGGAAATGAAGCATGACCACTAATATGAGCTGCAATATTTTTAATTATCTCAAAAAATGTGGAAATATATATGAAAACGAGGCAGAGCTGAACTTTTTTCAAGCTGATTTCACTGATAAGCAACAAATCTGGCAAGCACTGGTAACATGCAAGGCAGTTACGCATGCAGCCACTCAACTAGGCTGAGTGTTGAATGGGAACTGACACTTCATATTCTTGTGTGGTTTTTTCTTCTTGGTTTCTTAAAAAAGCAATTAAAAAAAGAATCTCATTATTCTAAATTAAGAGCTATACGACAAAGAAACATGCAAGCAACAGCATAATTTGGATGTCGCTAGCACTGGAAATGAATCTGTGGAATTCAAGAGTTAAAAGTGGAGATAACTGCTGTCTTTTAAGAAAAGGGGGACATGTGCTCCAGGTCTGTCAGTACCACACTGAAAAGGGTCATTGCCCCAGACAGCCCCATACAAAATCACCAAGGTGAGAAAAAGAACAAAGAAATGCAGATCTAACTGGGACAGTGGTGTGAAAAATATTCCAAGACAGATAAACTGGGTGAAATTGTCCTTAAGTTTGCACTGTTATGCTGGAAAGTGTTAATGGTTTCTGTCAAACAAATTTGTTTAGAGTAGACAGGTGTGTTCCTGCAAGGTCCTTTGCTTTACTCTTCCCCTCTTATACGTACCATGAGCTTGAGGCTCAATGCTTACATCTGTACTAACTCAACAGGAGCAGTTTAGTACAAGCTTGAGTGCAGCACTGGCATACAATCATAGAATGGTTTGGGTTGGAAGGAAACTTAAAGATCATCTAGTTCCAACTCCCCTGCCATAGGCAAGGGCACCTCCCACTAGACCAGATTATTAACTTGTAAGTAATAATGTTCAATTATTAATATATTAATTATTAACAAAATACTGTAAGAACAATTAATAGTCATCAATAACTTGTAATTGATAGTGTTTTTCCTTCATTTCAGGCTCTGACAACTAGTGCTCTCCCAGATAACACTCACCCCAATTCACGAAACGGTACGGACCAGGGACTGCTCCCAGCAGGCCATACGAATGAGTTCCCCAGGCTGTTGGTGAAGGGCATGTACACATCAATGATGCTTGTGCCATGATAAGTCAGGAAACAGACCTTGCCTTGCTCCCTTTATTACTGTAGACAAAGACTATGTATCTGTCTCTCTTCCTCTACATTCTAATTTTACTCTTATAAAGACAGTAAAAAAGAAAGGTACTTGACTGGTCTCTTCTCTCCCTTTTCACTGCCCTCTTCCACCATATTGCAGGATTTGGGAAATTGGAGAAAAAGGGGAATGCCTCAGGCTATAGCTGCTAGCCAGCAGCACACCACCCTAGAGCTGCAAGCAGTTCTCAGCAGGCAGAACTGGTATTTTCCAATACTTCTCAAGTATTACTTGCTTTGCCAGGCTTCTGGACTTATCAACATCCAAGGCCTACTACCTACCGTCCTGTCTTGGCCAGGACAGGGTTAATTTTGTGTGGAGCCAGGTAATTCTATACCATGCTGACGTCATTCCCTGGGGCCAGCTCCAGGGAGGGGCCAGTTCCATTGGGGGCGGTTCAGTTGGAGTTCAGTTCGCTTTGGACTTCGCTCGGGTTCAGTCCCTCGCTGTTGTTCTCTGGTATTGTTTTTTTGTATTGCTCTTTTCTTACTGTTAATATTGTTCTTGTTAACTGCAAAGTTCCCATTATATGTTATTTTCTTTTATATATGTATATATATTAAACCTTCCTTATCTCAACTCAAAAAAGGCACTTTTAAACCTTTTTTTTTTTTTCCCTGTCTGTGGCCCGCGGTAGAGGGGAGGTGGCGGGGAGAAGCGGCCAGCCGTGCGGCTCGGCTACCCCGCAGCTCTTACTAAACCAACATGCCTACTGAATTCCAGGACAGTTTTTAACAGTTCCTGTCAGCAATCAGTTATAATGTTAAAGAGTCGCTGTGTTACAGCCATGAACACAAGTAGAACATCAGCCAGTTGAGTATAGAAGGCTCCTCCCCTTGGTGAAAACACACACATAGGCTCTTTCAGACTAACACAGCTCAGTCTACAAAGCACGTTAATAAAGGCTATTACTCCTATACAGACTATACCCAGTAAACCTTATTCCATGGAACCATGGTAATCCACAGTCTGCTAAATAGGACCCACAGTACATTTTCATATTTCTTAGTAAAGATGCCCATGTAGCCTATTGCATACGAGTTTAATACTAACCACATTTGGCATAAAAAAAGCACACGGAAACTCCACCTACATATAAAACTGCATGCAAAAAGACATGAAAAAAAAATAATCAAAGAACAGATTCTAGTACAAGCTCTGCTATCTGCTGCAGAGAAAAACCAAACACTCAGATCAATTTGCTACCTGTTATTTTATGGGGTACAGTTGCACTACAGGACACAAAGGCAGACAATATACAAGTGAGATGAAGAATGTTCAGCTCTGGCTGATTGCATTGAGATCACTGCAAGCAAAACCAATTACCTCAAAGGCAAAAACATAACTTTGTCTGATGTAGGTTTTTATTTTTACTCTTTCTTTTTATCTCATGTAACTGGTCCTGCTGCCATGGCTCTGATCAGCAGTAAATTAGGATTAGGTAGAAAGGACTAGGATGAGGCGGTAATGTAAAAGCTGGAGGGCAGGAATGAGAAAAGAGAATTGATAAATAATACACAGATCTCTAGTGTGAAAAGATGGGAGAGCCACCAAGGAATAACTGGAAATACTCTCCGAATTCCACTGATAAAAAAAGAAAAAAAATCATCTGGGGAGAAGGGTTTACATCCAGAGAGGAACCGACTGTCTGAAAACTGGGTTTGAGATTCTTTGACCTCAGGGGAAAAAGGAACTGGTAAATACTGGGATTTTGCACAAATGCGGGGTAGCAGGATTTGCAGAATAAGACTATTTGAAATGCTCTGAAGATGCCTATTTAATGTCATGAACCTTATCATATGTTTTGGAGAAAGCACAGCTGCTAAAAAGAAACTCTCCTGGCAATGAAACCGGAAAAATGCCCGGCTCCATAAACCAATATGGTCAATGGAGAAGCAAAAGAAAAAGAAGATAGGGGAGGAAAAGAAAAATTATTTGAGGTACTTCTAGGCTATGAAAAAGACTCAAATATTGACAGCGCTTTTGGCACACTTGTCAAGGAACAGAGAGATCCTCTTCAGCACAAGATCCATCAGCTCACTGCTTGTCTCTCGGTTGATGGGAGAGATCTTAAGATTCAGTATCATTACAAGACAACAGACAAGTGTACCTGTACAGCAGCCTTCCTGGAGTTATCTGATGAAAAAGTGAGTTCGACAAAGGGAGAAGGCAGAATTATATTTTCAAACTCTGACGCTACATGTCTGCCTTCAAAGGGCTTGTCTTCTGGATGGACACATGGAAACAAACACACATACAGATAACCCTTCTGCTTTATGGCAGAACACAATTGATAAGTACCAGAAGAATGCTGAGGAGGAAGCAAGAATAATTAAACAGAAAGAAAATGTGAGAAAACTGTACTACAAGGGTGAAGGGCCCTTCCATCATGCAGGTGAGTAGATCAAGAGGGCAAGTCTGTGAGGAACAAGTGGAACTTTGCATGAGTGAAAAGGGAGATTGTCCCTCCATCTGGATGAGGCTTCATGCTGAGTACACACTCTGATTCTACAACCCAGGGTTAAAGATCACACTAAAACATTTCTAACAGCTGGCAACTTTAAAATCCTTACTGACTGAAGGAAAAGGTCTCAAAACATTACTGTGTACCCAGGAGTAATGCACTTTCTTACTGCTATAGAAGTTGCAAGGAGACACAACTATTAGATACTTTCCTGCTCTGAAAACAGAAGTGATGAGGACAAGAACAAAAACCCTGCTGTCCTCCTGGGAGATCACCTACATGTTGAAGAATAAGAGATCATCTGTCGCAAAGTGGAAGTTAAATACATCTACCTTCAAAATGGCAATGTTTAATCAAAACTTAAAAAGGTGTAATAGCCACACTCCACATTCTACTCTAAAAAAAGAAATAATTATTCTTTAAAAAGATAGGACTTCTATCAATTGTGCTGAGATATTATTACAAAATGTGTCTTCATATGCAGCTGGTATTTTTATGGTCCTTCCTTAGTTTCATTGTATTGCCTCTAGATATACCACCTCAGTCCACAAGGTCTTTAAAAATTTGCAGATGGTTCTTCCATCGGTGCAGATCTGTCATGTGATTATGCTATGTTTTTTTTTTCTTTTCATCTTTTCTTGTAAATCATTCCCTCCAGTCTCTAATAATTTTAATGCTCTGCTGTGAGTTTCAGCCAATTAACTGTATCTTAAGGTGCTCAAATTTGGATCCAGTTTTCCTGATATCATCTTGCCTTGTATTTTGTACATTTGTTTTAAAATTGTCTTGATAATTATGCCAATACCTGTACACAGAGCACTATAAAAACTACAACTAGTTACACATTTTCTAAACTATTTGTTTCTAGTTTAGCCACAGGCCTCCCATGGTTTGAGTATCTTTTAAAAATATAAATACACACACGTTAAAACAAATAGTGTCCCTGCTGCTAAGGCTGGAAGTTGGCTTGCCTGTAGTAACTTGAAAAACAGTTTAAGAAGTAGTAGAATAAAAGCTTGCATGAATAGAAAACAATTATTATCATTAAAAGATCCTTAAAGGCAGGTAGATAATAGTCAACATTAAGGTCACCTTAATATTCAGTTTAGAAATACTTCTGTATCTCCCAAGCCAAAGGATAAACTCTTAAGTACTAAAATTTGCCATTATTAGAAAAGTTCACTTCAGTGTTCAGCCTCTAACTCATTATCTGTAATTATGAAAAATCAGATTTCAAAGCAACAAGAGAAGACTGTGATAAAGCTATCTGAAGTACTCTCTGGCAGGGATAAAGCCAGCAGAGAGGTGGCTGTCATAAAATAGCCAAATGGCTTTTTCCACCTCCATCAAGGTCGCTTTACTGATGATGTGCTCAATAAGATGATAATGCATTTAACCACTTTCCTTGCATCTGACTTCGACCTTATTGCAAATCCAAATGGCCTTGTTTAACTACCCTGGCCTTTCAGCATTTCCCTGAACAAAGCTAATTAAAGAGATATACTGCCCCCTACTATCACAGGAATTGAAAGACAAATAAACTTTTAAGAGCACAGCCAGGTGTCTATTGCATTAATGTACAGTGTTTAAGCAGGGGGTAAAATGAAATAATGGTTAAATAATTATAAAAGGTTAACAAAGTTAACTTTGTTACATAAGGCAATTCTGTTTTATTTAAAAGAAAGAACATAAAAGGCTTTCCAGGCTACTTTTTACAACTCCCTGGACAACAGTCTTTTCTTTAATGCAGTTTCTGACTAAAGAGAAGAAATGTTCTGCAAAAATTAACAACTCTGAAATTTCTGCAGGTTTGGAACTGGTTATATTTCATACATGGGTAAAATAACATTTTATGAAAAAGCAGGTCTATATGATTAAACCAAGAGCTGTTCCAACAAAATATTTCAGGTTCTTTTTTTTTTCCCTTTGTGTGTGGTCAGCAACTGTACTAGGGATGCAAATTAAATTAGTTTAAAAATTAGTTCGGCAGTTATGACAGTTGGGAAGCTTAAGGTAATGCTTTCTCATGATTTATACAACGATAAAAAATGACCAAATAGTACCATTCTATAATAGCAGTTACTTATTTAATTTTTATTCATAAATACTCTTGCACCCCAAAACAGTCTCCAGGACACTAATTCTTCTTCATACCAGGAAATAAAAACAACACGTCAGTAGCACTTGGGACTAATAACAACTGAAACAGGATAAAAAGAATAAAAAAGCAGGCAAAGCAGCTGGATGTTCTTTTTGTAGTTACATGCAAGAGATCTTATTTCAGATTAATCTTTTTTTTTTTTTCTAAATCTGTTTTTCTTTCAAGCATCTTAGAAATATTGTTGTATAGGTCTGAATCCTCTGCAAGAGCCATAAAGAGGCAGAACAGCAAGTTGTATCAGAAAGATAAAAACACATAACTCACTGTTGACGTGATACTAGATATGTGAGCTTACTGCTACTGGAAAAATTCCTGTTCCTTTGCCACTGAAAATACAGTATGCAGAAAACCTGTTACACATATTTAGTCAGAGTTTTACCATAATGCAGATCTCCAGAAATAACACCAGTATCTACCTTTGCCATTTTGCCAGGCCCCCATTACTTTCAGTTGGAGACATAGATTGCCCAAATTTCAAAGCATTCAGGTGTTTGGCTATATCTTTTGCTGTAACGCTCAATCCAGACTCAACTTCTTCATTCTGAATCCACCAGAATTTAGACCTCCTGTAAAGACACCTTCTATTACCCTATGCAAAAATTACTGCTTCTACCGTCACTGATTACCGCATCAAATTTGTGAAATTTGCAATCATTCATATACTGTTGCTATGCAAAACCCTTTCTGTTGTATGTAACAAGTCAGAAACAGGCCTTTCGCTTTAAGCTAGATCTCAAAATTGGAACCCTGTGTTTTGTTTCCCCTGTGGATCCCACTAGAACGATACACTGTCTCCAGATAGGAGAGCTCTACCACTTTCTTACATTTAAGGGACTTGCTTCACAAACCATCCACTTTATAGCTGGTTACACAAAACAGTTAGTTCCATTCCAAGTTTTGATTGCGGTAGACAGTCCCCCCAAAAGACTGCATACCTTGTTGTTACCCACAGTGAGTTCTGAGGTTTTCCTGTATAACTGCACCTTCAATTCTTTCAATTTTAGGCAAAGAAAGTAAACAATTATTTTCCATTCACTCAGCATATTTCAGCTACCTACCTATTTTGTTCAGAGCTTAACATGAGTAAAGCTTTCTAAAGGAACACAAGTGCCATTTTTTCCATTAGTCCCTAACATTTAAAAGGCTTAACTTACATTAGAAAACTACAGAAGCAACAGTAGTAGTTGCTTAGTACAGTTACTTTACTTCATCCCGATTCCTTATTTTGTATAAAAATGTTCAAGTGTTCAAACCTAAAAGGTGTACACATCTTCAAACCATTAGTGAGGTCACCAGCTCACAGCATCATCTCTCTATACATCACTGAACACACAGAAGCCCTCTTGCTATTCTGAAAAGCATAAACCTGTTACTACCTCGCAAGACAGCCTTTCAAATGAAAGAAGTGAATGAATGAACCCTATAGCTGTATTTACAATGAAATAACCAGCAATAAGCTCTTTGCAGACATGCAGAAAAGATAGGAAAGTGAATGTCTTTTCTCATTTGGAAAACATCACACTGCAGCATTATTGTCTGGTGTCACCGTTCAAATGTACAAACGTACACTGTACAAAGCGTACATATTGTGACCTTCTACTTTTCTGTGTTTGGCTCAACAAGTGAATAGGGATGCAAAACAAGTTAGAGGAAGAAAAGTTGTAAAGTCTGATCTCATAATTGTTTATCAGATAATGTCAGTAATCTGGTAAGCCATGTTTAATCTTCACAGATGCACATTAGAAGTGCAAGAATACAGCTCAAGACAATTTAAAAAAACTGGGTCAATTTCCATCATATACTGATGGGTGCTTAGCAGCCTTCTTATTCTAGCCCTTTAAAATGAACACATACCCAACATGACATTTTACTTATTTTTTAATAGCATCAATTATCAATTTTTTGAGACAAACAAAACAAAAATGTAGCCCATACTGCATGGAACATATTACTTCAGGTGCTCTCAACTCTGCTGCAAAAAGGTTAGATAACAATGGCAAGTAAGCCAAAGCCATCTCAACATCAAATGGTTTTGTAAAGGTTCTGCTGTTGTCAGTTTCTTGCTAAATTGTAACATAGCCTTTTCATAACTACTTGAAAGAAAAAGAAACCCTGTACTGTGACATATACGAGGCCATTCTCCACACAGAGTTGCAGAGCGATTAATCAGAAAGTTTTGCAATGTCTCATTTGTAGTCACTGAGCTGCTTGACAGTTTAGAGCCCCGATCTGATGGATGGAAAAAAATGGCAAGCTAGATTTTCTGTTCTGGCTTGAACACTTTGTCCTTCCCAGGTTTTTCTCAAATACTTCCACCTGAACTTATAGAGGATATATTAAAAGATTTACCTTTTGAAAGAAAAGAGGGCAAAGTGAATTATACTGGCTGCACGCACAACAACAAGAAGTTCAGAGAAATAAACCTGGCCTGTTTAGTACCATTATGCAAAGGTACAAATTCTTATCTTAATGATAGCCTGTAGTTAACATCGGGCAATGAGATCCTTGGGTCTATTAAGCAATTAATACACTTTATAACGGATAGGGTACTCTTGCCATCTTCAACAACTTTTTCCACACATTTTTAGGGAATTTGTTCTGCGGATTAGAGAGCTTAGGAGAGAAGGTGCTTCCTTTCCTCTCCCTCCATTGTTCTCTGCCTTCAAAGCTAGTAACAAACAGATTGAGAGCAGCTCAGTCTTTGTCTAAGGGTTTGGTAGTTCACATCCCAAGTTTCTCTCCCCATCGCTGTAATATCAGAACACAATGTTTCTGAAAGCTTCCCACAGTACCGTCCAGAAAATAGGCACAAAGTTAACAACAGGGACCTATCACTGCCAAGTGTCAGGTTTGTTTACTGGAGCAGATCGGGATTCCCCCATATCTTCAAAGTTCAGATTTTTTGTTTAAAAAACACTTTAAAAAAATGGCAAATGGGCTAAGTAAGGTGAACATAAGATGATTTAAAACAAAACAAAACACTCTACAGATAGATGAGTAGTTCAAATTCAGATTCATGTGAATTAACAGGAAAACTAAAATGTAGAAGGCACAAAAGCTGCAACAGTACGTTCATGCACCGGAATACAGACATTCTAATTTTAAGTAAATTTAATTGCTGACATACTTTTCTCTGGGTTTTTCTTTTTTCCCCAATCCTTCCTTAAAATCTACTCTAGCAATTAACAAACAGAGGTCTCCGGATGGCTCACTGAAATATTTAGAGCTGGGGAACAAAAGGTTTGTTTTAAAAATGAAAACCTCAGCTTGTACAACTCCAGACATGAATCTGCTTTCAATTACTGAAAGTATTTCCACTTCAGTGAAAAAGGATCAAATCTTCAACTACACCATCTTTAGGCAATGAATTTGATTATATTAAGCTTTAAGAATACAGAATGACTTTGTGATTCAGCTGTATATTCTATACGTATCATTTATAAGGTATACAAAAAAAAGAAGGAGCTAGAAGACAGAAATGTGGCTGCTGACAGCAGCACTGTACTTCCACACCACAGCTCTGCTTCGGGGGATTTTTTTCAGGTGCCCATACAAAGTGTCAAAAATTACACTAAGCTTTAAATGAAGGATTTTACAATCCTTTAGAAACGAGCCCAGGCTGCTGTTCTTCCCTATATCTATTTGCATAATTTGCACTGTTGTAAAGTTATATTTCTCTTTCTAGACTTCTGAACTAGCACAATCTCT
>VZZY01008884.1:28714-38769 GCA_013400335.1 Eurystomus gularis | reverse complement strand
CTACCCCCGCTACATCCCAAACTGTCCCCATGGTGTCCCAGTGTCCCTTTTGTGTGCCAAAGTGACCCAAACTACCCCCGCTGCACCCCCAAAGGTTCTCCTCATGTTCCAGAGTATCTCCTTGTGCACCCAAAGTGCCCCCGCTGCCTCCCAGTGTCCCCATCATGTTCCGAACTACCCCTGCTGCATCCCAAAGTGTCCCAAATTGTCCCAAACTACCCCTGCTACATCCCAAACTGTCCCCACTGAGTTGCAAAGTGTCCCTGCCATGTCCCAAAGTGTCCCAAAATGTCCCTGCTGCATCCCAAAGCATCCCCATTGTGTCCCCTCATGTCCCAAGGTGTCCCCATTTTGTCCCAAGGTGTCCCAAGCTACCCTTGCTGCACCCCTGAAGCATCCCTTTCTGTCCCAAAGTATCTCCTGGTGCCCCCAGATGTCCCCACTGCATCCCAACCGGGCTCTGTCATAGAATCATTGAATGTTTTAGGCTGGAAGGCACCTCTAGAGGTCACCTGGTCCAACCTCCCTACTCCAGCAGGGACATCTACCTAGGTCAGCTTGCTCAGAGCCCCATCAAGCCTGACCTTGAATGTCTCCAAGGATGGGGCCTCCACCACCTCTCTGGACAGCCCATTCCAGTGCTCTGTCATCCTCGTGTTAACTTTTTTCTAATATCCAACCTAAATTTATCCTTTCCTAGCTTAAAACCATTCCACCTTGTCCTGTCACTACAGACTCTCGAGAACAGATCTCCCCCTGCTTCTTATAGGCCTCTTCAGGTACTGGAAGGTCACCAGAAGGTACCTCCGCAACACCCCACCTCACCGCAAAGTGCCCTTGTTGTGTCCCCAAGTGTCCCTGCTGCATCCCAAATCGTCCCCATTACATCCCAGCCATCCCCACTGTGTCCCAAACCCCCGTCACGCACTGATCTGTCCCCTCTGTGTCCCAAAGCATCACCACCATGTCCCAAAGCATCCTCCTCGTGTCCCTGCTGTGGCCTTCAGTGTCCCCAAAGCATTTCGGTTGTGTCCCTCACTGTCCCTTTTGCAACCTATACTGGCCGTGTCCCAGATCATCTCCACCATGACCCAAAGTGTCCTCAGCCCAATGAGGTGACTCTGGGTGATGGGAACTCACGTCCCACTGCCACTTGCTCCCCCCTATACCGCTCCCAGCACCTGTCCCCGCCGCCCATGGTGACTCTTGCGATGACATGAGGTTTGGTGGTGCTAGTCAGAGGTGGCCCAGAGCAGAGGGGACGTGGTCACCGTGGTGGCCTGAAGCCTTGTCCTGAAGCCTTGTCCCTTCTGGGGATGCCGAGGTGCCCTCAACCTTGTGGTGTACAAAGGGCACATCTTGTCCCCAAGGGGCATTGTGCCTCTGCTGTGCCACCACTGGTGTCCCCAGGGCTGTCCCCATGCCCCACCAGCGACGCCTTGTCCTCACAGCTGAACAGGCTCTTTATTCGGGAATATGGCTGCGGGCTTTGCCGGATGCCGGCTCCAGCAGTGGCACAGCCTGGCCTCTCTGTGCCCATCCCTCCGGTGGCACCGTCCCTGGGGGCACCTCCATCCTCTTACTCATACTCATCTGTGCTGCTGGCCCCAGCACTGCAGGGCTCCATCATCCCCTCTTGACCCCAATGAGGACCCCTCCAAACCCCAGCACCCCCTGGGGCTCAATCACTGCAGCTCCGGCCCCGGCGGGAGCGGGTGGCAGAGGAGGACGGGGTGCTCCAGGTGTCCCCAGCTCCGGCACCCAACCCTCAAGCCATGTCCTGAGTGAACTGGGCCACCACGTTGCCCTTCATTGAACCCATGATGGCCACCACCCATCGTCTGAGGTGACACACAGCCAAGTCCTTCCCCTGAGATGTTGCTCCTTCATGTCCCCAGTGGTGGTCTTGTCCCCACGCGTGTCCTCAAGGGGATTTTAGCCGTCGGGGAAGATGTAACTGTACTGGTTGAGGATGTGCTCCACCACCTGGTTCTGGAAGACCATGTGCATGGCCATGTTCCCCTCCTCGCTTGCTGGCCTCAGCAGCGTGGGGCCGAAGACGATGGCGATGCTCTGCACCGACATGCGGTTCTCCTCCTTGTACTCAATAACCCTGCGGGGATGAAGGATGGTGTCATTCTGCATGTCCCCAAACCCAGGTCCTGTTCCCCTTCCTGCCACTGAGTTGGGTTTGGGGGGTGTTGAGGTGTGTGTCACCTGCAGAGGTGGCGGAAGAGGACCTTCATGGTGTCGTGGTGGGCAAGTGGGAGGGAGAACACCAGGTCACGGATGCACCGGCCCCGTCTGGTTGGATCCTGCATCTCTGCGAGGGGAGGGAAGACATGGTGGGGTGCTGGCTCTGGCAGCGGAAGTATCCGGCCGTGTCCCTGTCCCCATCCTCATCCGCAACTCCCACTCCCATTCTCATCCTGTCCCCACCTCATTGCCATCCCATCCCATCTCTGTCCCCAGCCCCATTCTCATCCTGTCCCCAATCCTCAACCCCATCCTCATTGACAAGTCCCATTCCCATCCCTATCCCCATCCTCATCCTCAACTCCCATTCCCATTCTCATGCTCTCCCTATCCCCATCCCCATCCCCATCCTCGTCCCCGTCCTATCCCTGTCCCCATGCCCATCCTTTCTCCCATCCCATCCCATCCCATCCCATCCCATCCCCCCCCATCCCATCCCATCCCATCCCTGTCCCTGTCCCCAGGCCTCACTGATGGCAGCAATGAACTTGTCGAAGTGGGCAAAGGGGACAAGTGGCTCTGGCAGCTCCCGGAAGAAGAGCTTCAGCGCCCCGGTGACCACATGGATGTCCTCCCAGCGCCCGTCATCCAGGTCCAGCTGCTCGTCTGTGGGGCCAGGCCAGCACCTCAGAAAGGTCCCAAAGCCCCAGGGATGGGTGAGGGTCCTCGTCCCCTCCCTCCCTGGGCAGAGCCCTGTCACCCTGCCCTTGCAGGGGGGTATATCCCATTTGCCCACCATTGTTACCAGGGGTGACCTCACCGTGCTCCACTTTGTAGCGCAGCTTCTGGATGGTGGCCAGGTTGCCACTGACCCGGTACAGCCCATCGATGTCCAGACCTGGCAGAGGACAGGAGTAGAGATGAAAAGAAAGCTCCTGATGAACCACAACCCACCCTGGCATGTGACACCAGCCACCAATAAGGGAGCTCCAGGTCCTCACTGTCCCTTGGAAGATGCCCACAGCCAGGTGGCACATGGTGACAGTGACTGGTACAGCTATGCTGGTGCCTGTGGCACCGAGATTCCAGGGAAAACCCAGAGCTTTCCCCAGAGCTGCCCCCATGCCAGCAGCACCCAGGTTGTCCCCGTCCCTAAGGTGGTACCTCTCCTCTCCACGGTCTGGATACACTGGAGGACAAAGCGCGGCACTGTCCCCCGCTCCCTCTCGCACAGTGCTGGAAGGGGGCACCCGAAAACCTGATCTGGAAAAACCAACAGGGACCTCAGTGTGGCCAGGTGACATCCACAGGATGCCTGGTGGCAGGTGGGGGACAGGGTTGAGGACATCATGGAGGGTCTCATATGGTTGTGACACCAGAGTGTCTGGAGGTGTTGGGACACACCCAAGCCCATCACCAAGATGTTGGGTCAGGGTTGGGCTTGGTCCCCCAATCCTTCATCCTGGCTCCATCCTCAGCTGTCCCCACCCACCTTCCAACCTTGGTCCACCCTCAGGAGGCTCAGCCCCACCCTTGATGTAGCCCCATCCAGCACCCACTCTTGGTGTAGCTCCACCCTGAGCACCCACCCTTGATGCAGCTCCATCCCACCACCCATCCTTGATGCAGCTTCATCCCACCACCCACCCTTGGTGTAGCTCCATCCCACCATGCAACCTCAATACAGCCCCACCCCAGCACCCACCCTTGATGTAGCCCCTCTCGCGCAGGGACTGCAGCGTCGGCCGCCTCTGCAGGAACTTGCGGAGTTTGTTCCGGACTTTGCTGGAGTCACTCTCTCCACTGGCACCTCCCATCACCTGCCCGGCCGCTGGCGGGGACAGGGCACATGTCACCATTGTCCCAAGGGACAAGGGTGCTCGTGGCACGTCCCACCACCATGAGGAGCTGGAGAACCCATGGCGTGGCCACCTCACCCAGCCCGGTGGATGGTTTTGCCAGTGACACCCCGGTGCCCGTCGCTGGGCCTGAGCTCACCTGCCCTCTTCTCCTCGCAGCTCCCCAGCTTCTCCCGGGAGCCGAACTCAGCCGTGCTTTCAGCATCTTCCTCGCCGGGGAGGTCGGAGCCCTGGGGAAGGGGCAGCGTGAGACCCTCGTGCCCAGCCCAGGCTGGCGGGGTGGGGGTGGCGGGTGCTCACCAGCCTGCTGATGCTGTCAGCGATTGCCTTGTGCCAGGCGGTGATGATCTGCTCCGAGTCGTGCTGGATGAGGAACTCGGAGCCCTCTCGCGTCTTCAGCTGTGGGAGCCGCGGGCAGAGGTCAGGGCAGGGCCACGAGGCTGCTCGTGGTTGGCCACCACCACCCGGCTTTGGCTACGCCTGGGAACGGTGCCCAACTCATTGCACCGATGGCCACAATTGTTGCTGTTTACTGGCGAGCTGGGTGGTGGGATACCTCCCCATGAGGACAAACACCTCTATGTGTGGTGGGGTCTGTTGGGGACATCTCCATGCCCATGGGAAAGGAAGAGTGTGTTCCTTTGCTCCCAGCCTGGTGATGTCCTGTCGTGTCTCCCCACCACCAACCCCAGCACATCCCCCTGAGGGCTGGTCCTGGCATTTCCACCAGCCCTCAGACCATGCATGGACCTGGATAGGTGACCAATGTCCTCCTGATGTCACCCAGCTCACCTCCAGGACGTGCTTCTTGCTGGACTTGTCCTTGCTGGCCCAGGCAAGGGTGGCCCCACTCAGCTCCACTGTGTGCTCAGGGGTGGTCAGGGTGCTGGGATGCCGCTGTGAGAGCAAGGGGATGAGGGTGGCACCCACCCAGAGGGGATGGGGACACCAGGGTCCTGCTCTGCAGTGGGGGTTCTGGGTTTTCCTCCTCCAGAAAAGCAGGAGTGGCAAATGTCCCTTGTGGGACATTGCTGTCCCCTCCCATGGCACTGGGGTCTTGCTGCAGTGGGGTGAGTGTCATGGCCACCAGACTGGGGACAGACAGGTCCTACAGTCGCCACCACCTCATGGATGTCCCCAGCCCTGCCCAGGGACGCTGGAGGTCTCCAGCTTTAGGGTCCCTCTTGGTGACAGCACTGTGCAGAAGCACAAAATAGCTTTGGTTGGAAAAGACCTTTAAGATCATCAAGTCCAGCTGTTACGCCAGCACTGCCAGGGCACCACCAAACCATGGCCCTCAGCACCACATCTCCAAGGCTTTGAAACCCCTCCAGAGATGGAGACTCCACCACTGCCCTGCCCAGCCTGGCACAGCCCTTCACAGCCCTTCCCACCAAGAAATTGTTCCTCATGGCCAACCCCACCTGGCTCCAACCTCCTTTCAGGGAGTTGTGCAGAGCCAGAAGGTCTCCCTTGAGCCTCCTTCTCTCCAGGCTCAACACCCCCAGGTCCCTCAGCTGCTCCTCACCACACTCCTGCTCTAGACCCTTCCCCAGCTTCGTTGCCCTTCTCTGCACACGCTCCATCCCCTCAATGTCCTTCTGGGAGTGAGGGGCCCAAAACTGACCCCAGAATTTGAGGTACAGCCTCCCCAGTGCCCAGTCCAGAGGGATGATCCCTGTCCTGGTCCTGCTGCCCACACTGGTGCTGACACAAGCCAGGATGCTGGTGGTTTCTTGGCCACCTGGGCACACACTGGCTCATCTCCAACCACCTGTCAACCAGCACCCCCAGGCCCTTTTCCTCTGGGCACTTTCCAGCTGCTCTGCCCGAGTCTGGAGCATTGCAGGGGGTTGTTGTGACCCGAGGGCAGGATCTGGCACTTGGCCTTGTTGACCCTCATTCCGTGTTCCTCAGCCCATAGATCCAGCTTAGCCAGACCCCTCTGTAGAGCCTCCAACTCTCTAGAGGATCAACACTCCCACCCAGCTTGGTGCCATCTGCAAACTGACTGAGGGAGCCTCAATCCCCTCGTCCAGATAATTGATAACAATGTTGAACAGAATGTGCAAGAGAAGCTGCAGTACATGGGGAAGGAGCCTGGGTGGCTCTCTACAGGGAGGGGACAGTCCCCTGGCATTATCCTAGAGAAAGACCCTTGCTCTCCCCATGCCCTTGGTTTCTGGGGGCTCCTCCCCTCTCCCCCAGCCTCTTCCATCCCTATTTCCCAGAAGCCCCCTCTGACAGATCCCCACACCCATGTCCCAGTGGTGGGGCCAGCACCACGTCCCTCTCCCCAACCCCAGGGTGTGGGTTGATCCCCTCTCCTTCCTCTGCCGCACTGCCGCAGGGTGTTGCAAGACCCACGGCAGCTTCTGCATCCGGGCAGTGGGTGCTGGGGGGGGCTGGGTCAGGCACCTCCTCCTCCCTGCTCACCCCAATACCCTGACGCCAGCCCCAGCCCAGGTCTCACACAGGAGGAGTGAACGTTTTGGACCCAGCTCAGTGTTGGGCCTGTCCCACGGCTGTTGGCCTGGTCCTGGGGGTTCTGGCTCCATCTCATGGGTCCTGGCTCCATTCTGCAGGTGCTGACCCCATCCTGTGGGTTCTTTCCCTGTCCCATGGGTGCTGGCCTCATCTCATGGGTGTTGACCCCATCCCATGTGTGCTGGCCTCATTCTACGTGTTTGACCCATGCTGTAGGTGCTGGTCCCTCCCTACTTGTGCCTGCCCTGTCTCACACATGCTGGACTCATGTCGTGTGTATTGGTCCCATCTCAAGGGTTCTGGCCTCGTCCAATGGGTGCTGGCCCCATCCTGTGGGTGTTGGCATCATCTTACAGGTGCTGGCCCCATCCTGTCAGTGCTGGCCACATCCCATCAGTGCTGGACTCATCTCATGGGTGCTGGTCCCATCCCGTGGGTGCTGGCCTTATTGAGGCCGTTTGGGCTCTTACCAAGGCACCAGCAGACGAATGTTTGGAGTCCTTGAAGAAGGTGAGGATCCCCCCCTCTAGCACGGTCCAGGAGGAGCTCCAGTTCTTCCTGGGGAGCAGAGTGGAGGTCATGCAGGGGGACAGCATAGGGCACCCCCAGGACTCCCTTCTCCAGGGGTGGGGGACACTGGGACATACTCACCGGAGCCGCTTCCCTCTGTCCACCATCTTGGTCCGGTTGAGCACCCCGGCCTTCTCGAGGCTTTTAAACTGGAAGGCAAAGCGTGGTGGGGTTGGTGGGGTTGGTGGGGGGTCAGGTTTGCCCTCTCTGCGGCGGGGGGGGGGAAGGGCTGGCTGCCCCTCCTCAGGGGAGGTGCTCACCTTCTCCTCCTTGAGCCCCAGTGCCGGTGGCATGGTGCTGTGCCAGGACAAGAGCCCGCTGTCCTGGCTGGAGCTGCTGCTGGCCCGGTTGTGGCGGCCACCAATGGACCCCTGGGGAGGGATGGAGGGAGGGAGAGGGTGATGCCGAGGTGTCCATGCTGGATGGGTGCTGGGCTTCGCACCCACCACACCCCAGAGCCCCTGCCCTCTGCTTCTGGAGCCCTGTGAGGATGCTCATCCCCTGTCAGACATTCATCTTTGCCCTTGTCCCAGTCTCCATCCCAATCCCAGTCTCCATTCTCATCCCAGTCCCCATCCTCATCCCTGTTCCTCTCCCTGTCCAAATCCCATCCCTGTCCCCATCCTGGTTCCTGTCTCTGTCCCTATCCCCATCAATGTTCCTATCTCCATCCCTTTCCCTAGGCCTGTCCCTGTCCCCATCCCTGTTCCCATCTGTGTCCCCTGTTCCTATCCCCATCCCTGTTCCTATACCTATTCTCATCTCTGTCCCCATCCCTCATCCTCATCTCCATCTCCATCCTCATTCCCATCCTCCATCCCATCCCCATTCCCATCTCTATTCCTATCCCCATCCTCATCCTTATTCCTATCTCTATTCCCATCCCTGTCCTCATCCCACCCCACCCCACCCCATCCCATCCCATCCCATCCCATCCCATCCCGTCCCGTTCCGTCTCTGTACCGTGTCAGAGGAGAAGTGCTCAGGGCAGAACACGGCTCCCTCGGGGTGGCTGTGCCCGTACCAGCCCGGGGACAAGCCCAGCTCCTCAGGGTGCCTTGGGGACAGACTGAGAGAGGCCCCCTGATCATAGGAGCCCACGGGCGAGTAGTCCTCCTCGGGATAACCCTCCAGCTCATCTGGAGACAGGTCAGGATAGTCCGTTTCTGGAGTGGGTGGCTGGAAAGAAGAGCCTGGTCAAGATCTTGTGCCCCACCAGGAACATCCACATCCCCAAGCTGTGGCCAGCCCAGGTAGGGGCTGCCCTATCTCCATCATCTCCATCCCCATCCCAATCTCTATCCTTATCCTTATCTCCATCTCTGTCTCTATACCCATCTTCATCCCCATCTGGCTTTGTCTCCATCCCTGTCTCCCTCTCCCTCTCCACCTCTATCTCCATTCCCAACNTCATGCCCATGTCCATCTCCATCTCCGTCTCCATCTCCGTCTCCGTCTCCATCTCCTGTCCACGTCCATGTCCATCCCCAACCTCATCCTTCCCTCTTCATCCCCATTTTCATCTCATGCCCATGTCCATCTCCATCTCCATCTCCAGCTCCATCTCCATCTCCATCTCCATTCCCATCCTCATCACTCCCGCGCCTCGCCGGGTGCTCACCCTCTGCTCCATGGCACCGTACCGCGTCACCCCAGGGTACATCTCCTGGGAGCTGCCTCTGACTCCCGTGGGGGGGGGGTCCCACGACGTCTCACCTGTTACCGAATTATAGAAAAAAGCCTGTCCGCTGCCTTCGTCCACGTACTGGTCCCACTCAGGAAACTCCGGGCTGTGGGCGAGTGAGGAGGTGGGAGAGACGACGGGACTCACTCCATCTTCTGCCTGCCCAAAGGGACAATCCCATGTGGTCTCGCCCGTCACCGGGTTATAATAAAACAAATGTCCACTGTCTGTATCCGTGTGGGTTTCCCAGTCCGACACGGAGCTGCCAGGTTCCTCCGGGGCCGAGCTGGCAGCTGCGGCTTCTTCCTGCAGCTCCTGGATGTTGAGGTAGATGGGGCTGGGTGGCTCCTCTGGCTCCTTGGATGCCTGGAGGGGGCACAGGTGGGTCACTCAGGTGCTGTGGTTGGTGATGGATTCAGAGAGCTATGGGGCAGGGCTGCTGGGAACAGCATTCCTGGGATGTCCCTGCTGTGGTACCTCATCTGGAGCCAGATCCTGCCCTGCCCCATCTGTTGGGGCATCATCCCTCCTGTCCAGGCACCCAGTAGACAACCTCTTGCGTGGGGCAGGAGCTGCGATTGATGGGGTGTGGATGGCCAGGTGGTGGAGGAGAATGCCCACAGCACGCACATCGGGGCAGGGAGCATCCCGCTGGTGGTGGGGATGGGAGTCTAGCCTGGGCATGCAGGGAGAGTTTGGGCTTGGGGCGTCGTGGTCCTTAGTGTCAGCACCTGCATCACTGGTGCCCACATCACCCGCAGTGCCTGCACCTCCAGGATCTGCACCCAGGGCATGGGCAGCAGCACCCTGCACTTGTGTCCACACCAGCTGCACCCACATCTGCACCCACACCAAGGGAACTGACGGCATCCTCAATCAGTTTGCAGATGGCACCAAGTTGGGTGGGAGTGTTGATCTGCTTGATATAGGGAGGGTCTACAGAGGGACCTGTCCAGGCCAAGGCCAATGCGATGAGGGTCAACAAGGCCAAGGGCCGGGTCCTGCCCTTGGGTCACAACAACCCCCTGCAACGCTCCAGGCTGGGGCAGAGCAGCTGGAAAGTGCCCAGAAGAAAAGGACCTGGGGGTGCTGGTCCACAGGCGGCTGGAGATGAACCAGTGTGTGCTCAGGTGGCCAAGAAGGCCACCAGCATCCTGGCTTGGATCAGCACTAGTGTGGGCAGCGGGACCAGGGCAGGAATCATCTTGCTGGACTTGGGCACTGGGGAGGCCTGGGGTCAGTTTTGGGCCCCTCACTCC
>VZZY01008884.1:0-21573 GCA_013400335.1 Eurystomus gularis | reverse complement strand
AGGGCTGTGCCAGGCTGGGCAGGGCAGTGGTGGAGTCCCCATCCCTGGAGGGGTTTCTAAGCCGTGGAGATGTGGTGCTGAGGGCCATGGGTTAGTGGTGCCCCAGCAGGGCTGGGGAATGGTTGGACTCGATGATCTTAAAGGTCTTTTCCAACCACAACGATTCTGTGATTCTATGACTCTAAATCCTGCTCCTGCCAGGCAGCTGCAAACCCCGAGTCACCGGGGATACAGAGGAAGCTCCTGTACAGACAGGCGATGCTGGCTGGCTCCTTGCATTTTCCCAGTGGCTATTTTCACGCGGCTCCTCTGTGAGCACGGGAGGATTTGCAAAGCCGGGGGTTGGTTTTTACCCAGCAGCCGACAAGCGGCAGCTCCAGCCTCCACCTGCCCGAGCAAGGGCTGGGGGAAGCGGCCGCTGCGAGACGCCGAAGGCCCCGCGCTCGGCTGGGGTTATTGTTTGGAGGCGTTTCAGCCGCATCCTGCGGCGAGGGACGCGTGACCCTGGCATCTGGCTGCTCCCCGGGGCGGGCAGAGGGGCAGGAAGCCGGGCTGAGCTTGGTGAGGAAGTCAGTCGAGCTGCTTTCCTGCTGCACGACCTCCTTCGCCGGGAAAAAAGAATAAAAGAGGTCAACAAACTCCAGAGCCCGGCTTTAGAGGACATGAGACCTCCGGCCGGCTGCCAGCGGAGCTCAGCACCACGTGCCTGCGCTTTCCAGGGCCGTTCGTTCTTTTTCGAGGGAAAATCGGTCTCCTGGGGGTGTTGTCCTCGATAACAAGCCTGATGCTGTCCCTGCAGCGTGGAGGGGGAGTGAGAAATCCCGCTCAGCTGCCAGGGAAACGTCCGCCGCTGCCCAGCGCATGGTGGGACCCAGGATCCCGGTCCCGTTGGCATTTTCTGCAGCTTCTGGATGTGTCTGCTCCCTGTTAGGGACCACCAGGCAAAGCCAAGTGGTCACTCAGCCCGTTGAACTTCTCTGCCAGGGTTATACTTGTTCCCACATAACCATGGAGCTGTGGATCTCTCTCCTCCTATGATGGACCCAGGCTGGAGGGGTTTGATATCGATTTGTTCAGACAAGCTCGATGGTGGGGATGGACACCCCCCTTCTAACACGCACCTGATTCCAGCATCTGCTCAGCTGCTGAACCCTGTGCAGCAGCTGAACCCACTGCAGGAGAGCTCCGCAGGCAGGAGACAAACCCAGATGGAAGCCAGTGTCCCCCCTGTCCTGCTGGTTTCTCTCCAGCACGTCCCACAGACTGCCCACCATTTATACAATCATAGAATTGTTCAGGTTGGAAAAGACCTTTCAGATCACCAAGTGCAGCTGTTCCCCCAGCACTGCCAGGGCACCACTAAACCATGGCCCTCAGCACCACACCTCCACCGAGGTACCATCTCCAGCCGCCTGTCACCCAACACCCCCAGGTCCTTTTCTGCCAGGCACTTCCTCGCTCTGCCCAAAGCCTGGAGCACTGCAGGGGGTTGGTGTGACCCAAGGGCAGATTATCTCCAAATCCACGTGTCCTTCCTTCCCTCCCTCATTGTAGAGAGCTGTATGAACAGTCTCACTGCTGCTTTTCCTTTCCTCCTGCAAACTCTCCAAGGGGTTGGACTGAACTTGAACAGGAGATGTGCTGGCATGGCGACTGAGGCAGGGGCACACTGCAGGTTCATCCTTCTCCTCCTCCTCCTCCTCCAGCCACCCCCCGGCTGCCCTGGGACCCAGCACCCAGGCTGACAGCAAGGTGCTGGGTGGCTCTGGAAAGCCACCTCACTCGGTGACATCCTGGCTCTGTGAGGATGGTCACTCTTGCCCCAGACAACCCTGGTTTGGTTTGGATCATCTTGGGGCCAATGGGTGCCATGAGGACAGAGGCACCACAAGGATGTGGACACCACAAGGATGTGGACACCATGAGGACAGGGGCACTATGGAGACAGGGGCACCACAAGGATGCAGATACCACAAGGGTGCACAACCAGCTCAGGGCTATTTCCAGGCCACCCTGGGGCTACGTGCCTATGGAGAGCCCCTGGGAAGGACCCAGGGGATGGTCCCAGGCTCCTGGCAGAAGCTTGGCCATAAGCTCGGGTGGCCTTGCAGCAGCAGGACGTGATGGAGATGTCACTCACCTGGTGGTAGTGTCAAACTCGAAGGGAAAAATGATGTCGCTGCTGTTGCAGATCTGGCAGATGAAGCCACGCTGGGTGCACAGGTCGCAGTTGTAGACGTGGTGGGAAGCAAACTGGAGCAGAGACTGCAGGAAGGTCTCAAAGACACCGTCAGCTATCTGCAGGGCAGAGACAGGTCAGGCAGGCATGGAGCCCATCTCCTGTTGGGTTTCACGGTGCAAAATCCATGTTCCACCCATTCTTTGAGCTGCCACGTGAAGACAAGGCTGTCCTCCAAAACCAACCCAAAACACACGTGCCTGGGTCACAGCAGGATCTCAGAGAGCTGGCAGCAGCACCTACCACCTGCCGGGACAGGGCTCCTGGCTTTGGAATCAAGGAAAACCCAACTCCCCATCACCTCCAACATTATTTGCAATTGATATTAGTTTGCAGGGAGATATGCTACCAGCAGTGCCGGCTTAAAGAGAGGTGAAACAATTCATCTCACGTGATTGAGGGTGGTGAGACACCGGCACACGCTGCCCAGGGAGGCTGTAGATGCCCCAACAGTGGAGGTGTTCAAGGTCAGGTTGGACGGGGCCTTGAGCAACCTGGTCCAGTGGGAGGTGTCCCTGCCATGGCAGGGGGTTGGAACGAGATGATCTTTGAGGTCCCTCCCAACCCAAACCATTCTGTGATCTCCTTGGTTCTTGGAGGATCCAGGCTTGTCTTGATTCTTGGCAAATTAAAATCACAGAATCGCTCAGGTTGGGAAAGACCTTTAAGACCATCGACTCCAACTATTAACCCTTTATTTGGTGTTATTTGCCTTTAAGCTGCTGTGTCAAGCTTGCAGGGTGCATGTGATAGACCAGAGCAAGGTGAAAGGAAAATGAAGCTGTCTGAAACCTCCTGCTGAAGAAGAGCCACCCTTGATGTAGCATCTCCACAGACAGAAACCAGGATGGTTTCACAAGCAGAACGACCACGCAAAGCTCTCACCTGCCTCAGGTCAGCAACGCTGTATTTGTGGGGACACTCCAAGAGGTAGTGCCTGTGATCCAGCCTGCAAAGAAGCACAGAGACAGAGATGGTAGATCAGTTCCACCACATCTCAAACAGCTTTGGGGCAACGTAGAGCCTGGGTGATACAGACTCTAGAAGAATTTCACCATAGATCTGATTTTTGCATCATGCACAGATCCCAAATCCTGCTGCTGGAAATCGTGTGAGAGCATTTCAAAGGGGGGGAGGGGGAAGAAAATAAATCTCTTGTCTATTTTCCCAGGTGTTTCCTGTCCAGCCAGAAGCTCCTCAGTCAGGAAGGTGTTTCCTGAGTCACATCTCAATGTGTCGACCCAGCCAACAGATGGGTAACTCCTCAGAGCAGATGACGTGGAGCTAAAAACCAGCCCATGCCTTGGCAGCATCGCTCCCCACCCCAACGGCGAGGATGAGGAGGACCAGAAGACCATCGGGGTGCAAAGAGGGGGATGTGGGGAGAACGTCACCCAGAAAAGAACCTCACCGCTTGCTCAGCTCCTTCAGGGCCCCACTGCGGCACATGATGAGATAATCTCCCAGCAGCTTCAGCTGTTCCCTGCTCCTGTGGATCCGTCTCATCGTCTCCACGTGGTCATAGAGGCTCTCGTTGACCAGCTTCAGGTCAATCAGTGGCTGGTTACGGATCTGGGTGAGGAACTTCAAAGCCTGCCGGCAAACCTGGGGTAGAGAGAGGCAGGAGGTGGGCGTGCACCGAGGAGCAGCCCAGGAGGCTTGGAGGGAGGTCTAGGGTGGACATCTCCACCTCTGCTGTTGGTGGAAACGTTCAGGTGGACCTTCAGGAAGCACCAGCAGATGCAGAAGCATGTCCCTGCTCCCTGCACTGACTGAGCCCAGACTTACCCCTCGTTTCGTCAGATCCCAGTTGTGGATGAGGCGTGAGGGAATCACCGTCTCGTCATCCCGGTGGCAGCTGTCGCAATAGTAGAGACCGGAGAAGGCGCAGAGCTTGGGCTTCACGAAGGAGAAGCCGATCTGCCTGGAGCAGCCTGCAGGGAGCAGGGAGGAGGTGATGAGAGGGGACCCTCATCAGGAGGCTCTTGGGAGCCTACAAGAAAGCTGGGGAGGGACTTTTCACGAGGGGTGATAGGACGAGGGGATAATGGTTTCAAACCGGAGGAGGGGAGATTTAGATTAGATGTAAGGAAGACGTTCTTCACTCTGAGGGTGGTGAGACACTGGCACAGGTTGCCCAGGGAGTTCGTAGATGCCCCAACACTGGAGGTGTTCAAGGCCAGGTTGGACGGGGCCTTGAGCAATCTGGTCTAGTGGGAGGTGTCCCTGCCATGGCAGGGGGTTGGAACTAGATGATCTTTGAAGTCCCTTCCAACCAAACCATTCTATGACCCACACTACTCCAAGAGCCCATTCCCATCACTGCCAGGATAGGGGGAGAAATTTTGGGGCAGGGGGAATGGAACAAGAAAGTTTTTGAAGGGTTGAAGATCAGTTGTGTAGGACTTGGTGAGAGGTCCTACAAGCATGTGTAGGACTTGGTGAGAGGTCCCCAGCCCTTCCCTGCAGATGAGAAGCCTTGATTTAAGACCATGATGATCCAAACGAGTCTTGACTATCCCTGAACCTACTTCTATCCATCAAGTTGTTCAATTGCTTGGTTTTTTTTAGGAAAAGTGAATTCTGGAAACATCCCAAGGGTTTAAGGAAGAACCTAAATCCCACCTGCCTGCCCCATCACCTCCTCCAGAAGCTTTGCCCTGTTTTGCCTTCACTCAGCCCTTTTCTTTCCCCATCACCCCAGAGTACCAAAACCACGTCTGCAAAGGATCCTTGTCTGCAAGGGATGAGGTTGGGATGGATTAAACCAAAATACCCCTTTGTTGTAGCAGTGGGTAACCCAGGAGGGACCCAGCTCGGCTCTGCCACCCCATTCTTCGCACTTCGGGGTAGCTGGAGAACATCTCCCCCAAAATACTCATGGAGGGAAGTTGTTGTACTCCGAATTAATAATAAGAAGAAGCTTTTATCACTCATTAGGCCCTGACACGTAAGGAAAGGGCTCAGGTGTCTGGCTGGGCAGGAGGTGACAGCATGGCAGCAGCCTCCCAGGACAAGCTACACAGAAAATCTGGGAATTTCTTTTTGGCTTGGTGCTTCCAACCGCTGGTTGGTGGAAGATACAGGACCGAGCCTGGAGGGGAAGGTAGGATAGAATGGAAAATATATATAAAAACCAAAAGAAAAGAGATGAAAAGAAAAAACCCAACCTGCTGGAGGGTACCAGAAACCCAGCTGAAGCAGGAGAGAAATCTGAAGTTTAACTGACTTGCCAAGGTACAGAGCAAGTGACACCTCGCGTGGAGGTCAGCAAGCATCACCCCATCAAAGCAGCATCGCCCCGTGTGCTGAGGCGGCAGCGGGAGGTGAGGTGAGTGTTTGGCAAATCCAGCCGGTCACACCCAGCAGCTCCTGTGCTGTGTCACCAGAAAAACAGCATTTGCTCCTGACTGTGCTTTCCCTGCAGGATGGGGCCACAGAACGCCCAGGAAGAGTCCTTCAGGACTTCAAGGGGCCTGTCAGAAAGATGGGGACAGATTTCTGAGCAGGGCCTGTTGGAACAGGACAAGGGGGGATGGGTTTAAAATTTAAAAAGGGGACATTTAGACTAGATCTATCTAGAGATTTTTGCTGCCAAGGGTGGTGAGAGCCTGTCCCAGGTTGCCCAGAGAGGTGGTTGCTGCCCCATCCCTGGCACCATTGCAGGTGAGGTTGGCCGGGGCTCTGAGCAACCTGCTCTGGTTGCAGATGTCCCTGCTCCCTGCTGAGGGTTGGACTAGATCAGATTTAAAGGTCCCTTCCCACCCAAACCAGTCTATGATTCTATGATCATCCTCCAAAACAGAGCTGGGTTTTTGGCCAAGCCAACACATACCTGCACAGATGAAGCTCTGCGAGTCCAGGCCCTTCTCTGTGGGTATGGCCACCAGGTATTGCAACAAGAAGCCATTTTCTTTCACAATGTTCTTCAGCATGACCTGGGAGTGCCCATCCAAGCTGCCAGCCAATGTCAGTGCCTCCTCTGCACTCTCCAGGTAGGACATCAGCACCTCTCGGACCAGCTCCCTCCACGAGGCTGCTTCTTCAGCATTCTCAGCCTGCAGCTTCAGGACAGCTTTGGAGGTGATCACCTTGAAGAACGCAGGTCCCCCAAGGCTCGTATCTGGAAGGATGTCCTGGATGGTCTCGATACCGTAACTGTTGCTTAAAATTTTGTCATTGTTCCTGACTTTAAAGCACTTCAAAGTTTCTAGAGACAGGGAAAAAATAAAAGGGACCCAGGTTTTGTCTATGTCCACATACAGAACAGCCTCTTTTATTGCATCCAGCTCCGGTTCGTGAGCTGGAGTCCAGTCAAAGCTGTTCCCAGGCACGTTGCTGTACTGGAGAGGAGCAGCAGAGTCGCTCTGGATGGGCTGGCCTTCTCCACCATCCTCTGGATACTCCAGTGTCTCCCACTCGTCCTCCTCCAGCTGAGGCCGGCACTTCTGCAGCGCCTCGCGGATCCTGTCCAGCCAGTCCTCGGCCTCGTCTCGGGAAGGAGCTCGTAGGTAGAGTTTTTTCCCCAGGAAAACCAGCTCGAAACGTCCGTCCGAGTGCGTCAGCGCCAGCGACTCGCACCGCAGCAGGGAATAGCTCTCGACGCAGATGCGGTCCTCGTGGTCCAGGAAGAGCCGCAGCTCCAGCGGCGACAGCTCACAGGAAAACTCCTTCCATATCCCCATGGCTCCTCTCCGCTCCAGGCTGCCCAGCTTCAGGAGCCCTCGGAAAGGGTTGGAAAGACCTGGGGCAAAAGCAGATGTCTCCGTTTAACTGCAAAACAGGGGAAGGCGGTGGAGAGAGAAAAGCCAACGGGCTGCTTGCTGCGATCTACCAGAGACATCACAGCTCTGAGAACTGGTCTTGGTGGACGGTGGGATGGGGCAGGAGTTTACAGGACCTTGGTCTCCATCGTCTGAGATGAAGATCCATCCATCACCCACCCGCATTTGGGTTTTGAGGCTGAGAATGAGTGGGATGGCAGCCAGTTTGCCTCCTCTCCTCCTAAAACACTGCCCACTGGAGCCATGGTGGGCTCAGCCACACCAAAGGAAGCTGCTCTGCTGCCTTCAGTAGCTTTTAGTGCTGCCACCAGCTCAGCAAACGGCTGCTTCCCAACTGCCCATAACCCAAAACACCCCCCCAGCCCCTCAGCACTGCCCGGTGCAGATGCTGACCCACGGCAGGAGAGGGGAGGATGGCACGTACCCATCTGCCGGCGGTGCACCACGCTGAAGCCCTTCTGCTCCCGCTCGGGTGACATTTTGGGCTTCCCGCTCTCCAAGGACGGCACCGACAGCCTTTCCAGGTCAAGGGCACTGATGAGCCCCGGGGCCGGGTCCTCGCCAGCCCCCTCCGGCCCAAAGCCGTTGGTCTCGGCCGTGCTTTCACTGCTCTCGCCTGGAGAAGGTCTGTAGAAATCATCTTCTGAGATCCAGCTCTTCCTTTTCTGTTAAAAGAATAAATATATTACCAAATTTACTGAACGCTCTGTGCCCCACAAAGACACACACCCACGGTGACCCGTCCACGGGGGCTGTTCAAACCCCAGTGACAACAACGGGCCATTCCCACGCGGATGGCTCCCTGGCTCCCTCCCACCAGGGAACGCTCCACGGGACTGTGTTGGCAGCTGGCAAATATTTGGATTCTATACTGGTGGAATTATAAAGTCCCAAACTGGTTGGTTCTCTACCCCTCAAATCACTGAGGGGCTCCGAGGAAGAGCACATTCCCTGCAGCAACCACACACAGCGAGGGCCCGTCAGAAAGCTGGGGACAGACTTTGGAGCAGGGCCTGTTGGGACAGGACAAGGGTGGATGGGTTTGAAACTGAAAGAGGGAGATTGAGACTAGAGAGAAGGAAAAGATTGTTGAAGCTGAGGGTGGTGGGACCCTGTCCCAGGTTGCCCAGAGAGGTGGTCGCTGCCCCATCCCTGGAACCATTGCAGGTGAGGTTGGCCGGGGCTCTGAGAAACCTGCTCTACTTGCAGATGTCCCTGCACAAGATGACCTTTAAAGGTCCCTTCCCAACCAAACCATTCTATGGTTCTACGATTCTATAAGACATTTGGTCCATGAAGTACTTCTGACAGAGGGTGAAAAACAAGCCCTGCTGTGGAAGGGAAGGAGCTCACCCAGAGCGGGGGTACTGTCCTTGCTCCAGGAGGAACAGAGATGGGGAGAGGCACAGAGAAGATGTCTAGGATGAAATAGAGACCTACGGCTCACTGCAGATGCTGCAAACACCTGATCAGTCCAGGCAAAGAGCAAGGCAGGGAAGGCAAAGGAAACCTTCATCTCTGTATGTCAGGAGCAGAAGAAAGTTCATTAAGCTGAAAAAAAACTTCTCTGAGATTTTTTTCTAGCTTGAGGTTCTGGGACAAGGTCTCTGAACAAAAACCAGGAGCAAAACACGACCCAGCTCAGTGCTAGGGAGCAACCTCCCTAGACCCAAAGCATCCCTTCCAGGGCTGCCCCCCACCAGGAACGACCTCTCAACTGCTTTCCAAGAGCCTGAATGTCAAACTAAAGGGCAGCAGAAGAGCTGTCACCACCCTGCGGCGAGGATCTCGGGTGGCTTGTGGTGCAGCTCCCAAGGTCCTGGCAGGCTCAGCTCACTCCCAGCTCAGGAACGCAGGTTGCTCTGTGAGTCATGAGAAAGCAGGGGGGGAATTTCCTGTTGACACCGTATGTTATACATAGATTAGGTCAAACTGGCCCAATGCCACGAGGAAGCAGCGGAAATGGGATAACTGGGAGGGAGGTGGAAGGAGCAAAAAGAGAAACCGTTCTGGGGGGTATGAAGTATCTCCTAACCTCACCAGGATGGGAACCAGGATGGAAACAATGGGATCCAGGATGGAAAAGTCAGTAACAAATTGGAGGATGGCTGTTCAAAGAGTTTCCTAAAAGCAAAAGCAAGTGGATGAGCTCCTTGGTGGCAGTGGGGGAAATCCGCCGCTGCTGAAGCTCGCCAAGGCACCCGGGAATGCCATCCTGCTCCGGGAACAGACACGTCACGTCAGAATTTTTCCACTGGAAAACTGTAATTTGTTTCCTGTCCTGTCAACCCTTTTCCCTCCTCTTACATGGATCATAAATGAAGAGAAGCCGCCCATGAGAACCTCGGCTTCTGGGCTGTTTCATCAGCTCGCACTCAGCCTACGGTCAGATTTGTGCAAGAGCCCTTCACTCTCCAGATCGCGTTAACAAACCCAAACCCTCCCGAGGCAGCCGCTCTCGGCAGGGCTTCAAAAGCTTTGGTGCCTCTTTGACCAGGGAATATCGACTTTGATCCAGTTTCACCCAGGGCAGCTGCATGGACACAGAATCCCAGAATCCCAGAACTCCAGCAGGTGGCCCAGGATCGTGTCCAGGCACCTTTGGAATCTCTCCAGAGAAGGAGACTCCACAACCTCTCTGGGCAGCCTGGGCCAGGCTCCCACACCCTCACACCAAAGAACTTGCTCCTCCTGCTCAGATGGAACCTCCTGGGTTCCAGTTGGTGCCCGTTGCCCCTTGTCCTGTCACTGGGCACCACTGACAAGAGTCTGGCCCCATCCTCTTGTCCCCACCCTTTAGATACGGATCAGCATTGATAACACAGCCCCATGGGGTCCAGGGAGATGCTCATGGAGCAGAAAGCACCACTTACACCCAACATGCTGTCAGGAGAGAGGAAGCAGGACAGAAGACGAGAGTTTGGAGAAACCAGTGCCTACTCAGAACCTGCCACCAGCTGCATTTTCCTTTTCCCTTAGATCTGCTGGTCAGGAAGCACAACACCAAGGAGATTGAGAGCAAGCGACCTGTGACACCTACCGGACAACCCAGCAGTGGAGAAAGGAGGTATTCGGCTGTTGGGCTGCGGACCGCCTGGTTGGCCTCACTGCTGCTGACCGTGCTGCCTCTGCCCATCTCTCCTCTGCTTGGACCACCACGTCGCGTGGCCGAGACACTGGTCGTGCTGCTGGTTCGCGGTGCTGCACCTCCAACCCCATTGCTGGTGGTCACCGCAGTGCCCGGCCGAGCAGAGCCAGGGCTTTTGGAGTCAGGAGGCAGCTGCTGGCGAGCTTCAGGGGTCGGGGTGACGAATGATATGCTCTGGGGGCAGGCAGGTGGTTGTGGGGAGCAGCCCAGTACACTGGGGACCAGCTTGGCTTCCTGGTCCGGGGCTTCCAAGCTTGGCTTGGCTTTGCTGAACTCGGACAACACCCTTGAAACAGAAAAGGGATCAGTTTGTAGGGACCGGTTTGGAGGACATTGAGGTACTAGAGGGTGTCAAAGAAGGGCAACAAAGCTGGGGAGGGGTCTAGAGCACAAGTGTGGTGAGGAGCAGCTGAGGGACTTGGGGGTGTTGAGCCTGGAGAAAAGGAGGCTCAGGGGAGACCTTCTCTCTTTTTAAAATTACCAGAAAGGAGATTGTAGAGAGGTGGGGATCGGTCTGTTCAACCAAGTAACAAGTGACAGGACAAGAGGAAATGGCCACAAGCTGCACCAAGGGAAGTTTAGATTGGATATTGGGAAGAATTTCTTTACGGAAAGAGTTATCAGGCATTGGAATGGGTTGGCCAGGGCAGGGGTGGAGTCGCCATCCCTGGAGGTATTTAAAAGACGTACAGACATAGAGCTCAGGGATGTGGTTTAGTCAAGGACTTGTCAGTGTGAGGTTAATGATTGGATTCAATGATCTTAAAGGTCTTTTCCAATCTAGACAATTCTGGGAATCACAGAATCCCAGAACGCCAGCACAGTGGGGGCTGGAAGGGACCTCTGGAGATCATCTCATCCAGCCCCCCTGCTCCAGCAGCTCACCCAGAGCAGGGGGCCCAGGATCATGTCCAGGCACCTTTGGAATCTCTCCAGAGAAGGAGACTCCACAACCTCTCTGGGCAGCCTGGGCCAGGCTCCCACACTCTCACACCAAAGAACTTGCTCCTCCTGCTCAGATGGAACCTCCTGGGTTCCAGTTGGTGCCCGTTGCCCCTTGTCCTGTCCCTGGGCACCACTGACAAGAGTCTGGCCCCATCCTCTTGCCCCCCATGGGCCCTTGAGCTCTTGATCAGCATTGATCATATCCCTCGGAGGCTTCTCTTCTGCAGCTCAGCAGCCCCAGGGCTCTCAGCCTTTCCTGGGCACAGAGATGCTCCAGGCCCCTCAGCATCTCCACAGCCTCTGCTGGACTCTTTCCAGTGGTTCCGTGTCTTTCTTGAACTGGGGAGCCCAGAACAGGACCCAGGACTCCAGAGCTGGCCTCAGTGGGGTAGAGCAGAGGGGGAGAAGAACCTCTCTTGACCTGCTGGCCACACTCTTCTGACTGCCACAAGGGTCTGTTGCTGGCTGATGGGCAACTTGTTCCTCAGCACTCCAAGGTCCCTCTCTGTGGAGCTGCTTCCCAGCAGGTCACCCCCTTCCCTCTACTGGTCCATGGGGTTATTCCTCCCAAGGGGCAGGACTCTTCACTTGGCCTCATTGAACTTCATGACGTTCCTCCCCTCCCAGCTCTCAGCCTGTCCAGGTCATGCTGAATGGCAGCACAGCTCTGGTGTGTCAGCCACTCCTCCCTGGTCTGCACCATCAGCAAACTGGCTGAGGGTCCACTCCATCCCTCATCCACATCACTGATGAATGTAGCCAGATGAACCAGAACCCATAAAAATCCCCGTTACTGCAAACCAAAACCACCCCGAAAAAGGGCTCAGCATCACTGCTGGTCTCCTGCGGGTTGGCAGCTCCACACACCCACAAAAACCCCCCGTGGCACTGATCCCGTCGACAAGAAACGTGTGATTTGTGCCCAGGGAGCAGCAGTGAACCCCGCTGCACACGAGGACCCTGCTGCACAGGAGTTATCTCCCAGCTACGCACGTTAATGGGGTTTAATTTGCTTCCTAATGGAGGGGGAGCGCGGGGTGCTCCCCACGTACGGCCCCCGGACGCGTACCCAGCCACGGAGCCTGTGCCAAGTTTCAAATGTTCTCCTGAGCGTTAACGAGCAATTATGAGCGGAGCTGAGCCGAGAGGCTGTTCCCATGCCCCCGCTTCGCCACCAGCTCGCTCGAATTAAACCAGCCCGAGATGGAAATTCAAAATGAGGTCCTTCCATCACGAGTTTAATCCAATCACGGCAGGTTCCTCCACGATTAGCGTAAGATGCAAAGTCCTCAAAGCAGGAACGGAAGCCGTTATCGATGGGGATGAGCAGAGAGCAGCTCCAAACCCTCCTGAAGATCCTTATTGGGAGAAGGGTCCTTCACCACCCAGCACCCCCCAGGCCAGACTCCTTCAGAGCCAGGTTTTAAAGGTGGCAGGGAAAATATTTACTGGTTACTCAGAGCTTATATAACCCGCTGGAAATCTTTGTGCTGAGTGTTTGGCAGGACTAAATCACGAGGATGACAAACTAACAACCTCCCTCCTCTGAATTATCTGCCAAAGCTGCAAATTATAACCCTTTCCTGAGACCGAACTCAGTTCTTTCTCCCCGCAGAAAGCCCCGGAGCATCCCCCAGCGTACGTCAGGGAGATGGGACATTCCCGAACCTGGGGAGCAGCATTTTTCTGATGCTTCTGCCCCAGTAAAGAGGACAGACACACACTTTGGTGGCCAGAAGCTCGCTTGTGGCAGCACGGTCCCAGCACGCCGTGCTGAGTGTTTCTTTTTACCATTCAGATTCTTCCCAGGAAGAAAAAAACAACTTGTTAAAGAAAGATAGAGCGGATAATACAGTGAGAAAATAAATGAGAGCCCAGAAGAGGGTTAAAAATCCCTTTTGAGGAGGAAATCTGGGAAAAAACTCACTCTTGGAGAGACCTGTCGAGGTCCTCAGCGGTGGCTGTCCCCAGGTCGGAGTCGCAGGAGAGCGGCTCCTCGCCGCGCTCGGGGCTGCGGGCGCAGAGAGCCGGGAGGACACCGTCGGAGCCCAGGCTGGAGGAGAGCTGGGATGAGCTTGTGGTGTTGAGGCTCAGCGAGGACGACGTCAGCTTGATTTTGCTGCTGGCTTTGCCGATGGGTAGGACGGAGGGTTGGATCTCGATCTCATCTGACCCCGATGACTGGGAGATGGAACCTAGTGACGCTTTTCTGCGGGGTTCGGATGTCGAGGACGTGAGGGGCTCCAGCAGCTCTGAAACGGGACACAGACCGGACAGGGACAGAGGGGTGATGGTCCACTCATTCAAAACGGCCGATTTATAGGAGAGCTCGAAGGTTAAGGACGATAAGCCCTGCAAGTAGCTCAGGAGGAACTCGCACTCTTCGGCATCTAATAGCAGAGCGGTCGCCTGGTAGTATTCCGGCAGCCGGGACCTTTCCCGCAGCAGCAGCTTCAAGTAACACTCCATGAGGCCGTCGTTCAAAGCCAGCCTCAGCCAGGCTCGGCAGCGGCCGACGTCCGTGTTGATGAAGATGAGTTGCTCCAGCTCCAAGATAATATTTCTGGGGAAAGGGAGAGAAAAGGATGTGAGCGGCTCGGTTTTTGGTCCATCACGGGGTGCAGGAGAGGAAGATCCTCCATCAGGAACTGCCCAACCTGATCTGCTACGTGGGGTTTGGGACTTGGGACAAAAAAAGGCTGTGGAAAATCTCCTTCCTTTATGGAAAATGGAGTTTTCCGTGGAGAAAAAATAGCTTCTGAATGCCCCAAAGCCCAATATAATGGTAACAACCCGAAGCATCCCTGGGCTGCCTCTGGTGCTGCTCCTCTCTCTGGTTGGAGGCATCTCGCACACATTGCTCACCCTGGACCAAGGGTGCAGAGCGGGAAATTCCCACTGTCCCTGCATGTTGCTCCGCCTGGATACTCCTTGGTGACAAGCATGTCCCAGCTTCGAATTTACAATCAGCCAAAACACAATGAAAACTGCTGCAGCAGCCCAAAAAAAACCCCACGGGTCAGGTCGAGCTCCTCAAGCAATCTCAGCCTCCTGACTTCAACCATCCTCCACTAAAATCTGACAGTGACACCTAATCCTCCCTGGTCCCAGTTCATGTCGATGTTGCAGATGCTACGAAAACCAGAGCAAAGGTTTTGTAAGATATTTTTTTAATCTGTCTCTCAAGAAAGAAGGAAAAGAAACCTTCAAAGGGCACAGAAATATCCCCCGTAGCATGTGAAAGGGCTCTTTTCACCTGCTCTTTCATAATTTAAGAGTCGGCGATGGAGCTGGAAGAGGCTTTCAAAACTATTTGTGTGTGGGCTGTTATTTACTGTGGGAGGACTCTGCTGAGGGAGCGGCTCCAAAACACTCCAGCAAATAACGATTGTTACCCAGGTGAGACCTCCTCAAAGGCTGCCTGGGACATGGGGAAATGGAGGCCAACCTTCCTCAGCAGATCCAGGGCAGAAGAGAGACCAGAGCCCCTTAACCTGGCACTCAAAAATAAATAAGGAAGGGCTGTGCCCTAAGGTGGCAGCAGCGTCTCCTTCCTCAACTGTTTGGGGACATCAGCTCATGCCTAAATGAGCCCCTGCAGAAGCTGAGAGGGGCTGTGCTGGGTGTCCAGCCCCGCATCGCTCGGCATCGCAGAAATCCCAGAACCCCAGCATGGTGGGGGCTGGAAGGGATCTCTGGAGATCATCTTGTCCAACCCCCTGCTCTAGCAGGTCACCCAGAGCAGGGGGCCCAGGATCGTGTCCAGGCACCTTTGGAATCTCTCCAGAGAAGGAGACTCCACAACCTCTCTGGGCAGCCTGGGCCTCACACCAAAGAACTTGCTCCTCCTGGTCAGGTGGAACCTCCTGGGTTCCACTTGGTGCCCGTTGCCCCTTGTCCTGTTGCTGGGCACCACTGACAAGAGTCTGGCCCTATCCTCTTGCCCCCTGCCCTTTAGATACGGACCAACATTGATCAGATCCCCTCTGAGGCTTCTCGTCTCCAGCTCAGCAGGCCCAGGGCTCTCAGCCTTTCCTGGGAACAGAGATGGTCCAGGCCCCACAGCCTCCGCTGGACTCTCTCCAGTGGTTCCTTGTCTCTCTTGAACTGGGGAGTCCAGCACTGGACCCACTACTTCACAGGTGGCCTCACCAGGGCAGGAGAACATCCCTTGACCTTCTGGCCACACTCTTCTGAATGCACCCCAGGGGCTTTGCTCACCTTCCTGCATCTCCCAGTGGTCCTGGGCAGCCCCAGCCCCACCATGTGTGGTCCTTTGTTCACTGTTTTAATAAGGCAGAAGTTCTCAATATGTGGGTCAGTTCACCACACACCCTGCGAGAGCATCTCTCCCTCCCAACTGAAGGGCCTGAGCACACAGGACAGGGTAGAGATGTATTTTTCCATCGAGCCATCCTCCTGCTCTCCATTCCCTGAATGGCTTTTGTACCAAAAAGCAGAGCAGACAAACTCCCCTTGGCAGAGCTGGGCACTCACCGGTGGGTGATGCTCTTCAGCAGACCCCAGAAGACCGGCTGGGGAAGCGGTCCCCGACCTCCTGCTTTCTTCCCTTTCCCCCCACTCTCTGCCTTGATGTGCTTCGCCTTCAGCCCGTGCACGAAGACGGCTTCCAGAGCGCTGCAGAGCGTGTTCGCGTTCCCATCGTCGCTGGTTACGATGGCGTCCGAGGTCACGTACTGCTTCTGCAAGGCCTTGATGGCGTTCACCAGTTGCTTCTTGATCAGCTGCAAGACCGGAGGTACAGGCTTGGATTAGAAAAAACTAAATATTAAGAAATATTTAATGTAAAAGGGCTCAAAAGTGGCAAGGCTCGTGCAGAGCAAAGCACCACGCGGGTCCTGCTCCATCCCCATGCTTCACAGAGGCTGTTGGGAAGCACCAGAGCCAAACTGGTCAAGCTGAGGACTCGTGCTCTTGGCATCACAGTTCATTTGGCTTTTTTTTTTTTACCTTTTAAATAAGTTATTTGTGCAATTTTAGCTGGTGTTTTGGAGCCCACCAGGTTGGTGGGGTTGCCTTTAGAGCGTGTGATGCTCCCTCTGCAGACGCCAAATTGCTTAAGAGGATGAGGAGGAAGAAATCGCCTCTTCCAGGTGCTTGCTTGGGGGAAAGACAGGGATTAAAGGAGCACGGGCGAGAAATGAGAAACACGAAGGAGGGAACTTGTAACACGGGCTGTGACACCACTGGAACTCGTGCAGATCAGCCCAAGCAGCCTGTGACGCACTAGCGAGTCCTGCCAGCAGAAATCAAAGGCATCGATCTCGCCCTCGGCACCTCCCTCCGTGTCGATTAACCCACGGGAGCTGCCAAGGATGGGACACCCCAATACAAAAATGCTTTTGGAAGGACAGCTGAGGTTTGGCAGCTGCCTTCGGAGAGACTTGGTGGGCTCTGAAGCGGGAACACGGCAGTTTTCCCTTCCAGCAGCTTTGCTTCCCTCTTTCTCACACCAGTGGAAAAGCAGCAAGGTCGGTGAATTGAACAATTTCACGCTGCTGGGGAGGATTTTTTATTCTAAAGCAGCTGAGCCCGGATGTCTCAATCAGCCTTATTTCAAATGAAAGTTGCACTTCCCAGCAGGCGTTTGGCAAACGCTGCGAATTCAGCCGGGACCCCACCAAACCCATCCCGTTTTCGCCATCGATCACGCAGCGTTCAAGGCGGATCCTCAACGGCAGCAGCCCCTGCGACTGGGGCAGGGCAGGCTTGGACTCGAGCCTGGCTTGGCTGCACAAACCCCTATTAAATTTCTAAGCCAGGATATTTTTTTTTTTTTTCAGCATCTAAATAAGATTTCCAGCAGCTGTAGTTCAAGGACAGGAGCCGGGGGAACGCACACCTTCTCCCTGCCCCACAGATCTGCCAGTACAAGCAACCCGCCTGCGAGCAGCAGCCGTGGGCTAACAGGATTAAAGGGTGCCAATGATTTTATCTGTCATGCATGAGTTAATCCTGCTGTGGGATGAATTAAACACCGGGTTGAACCCGCTCCGTTTGAACTCGGCTCATTAAATGTGTTGAGACTCCCAAAGCTGGGTAGAGAAACCCCAACTACACAGAGCAGTGATGCTTCTTCACCCAGGTGTCAGGGCTGAGCACCTTCCCCTGGGTCTTGTCACCATGGGTAAAGCCCAAGGTAGGGTCTGGTGTGATTTAACCCATAGCCACCCTGTTTGCTTTAACCCCCCCACCAGCCAAACCATCACAGATCCTCTGCTGGAAAGCCTGAGCCATCCTCGCCCATATAAACCATCCCAATCCCAGCACTGACAAGTCCTACCACATCCCCACTGGTAACTGGAGTTGCACTGGAGGGGTAACTGGAGCTATCTGGAGAGGTCTGGGGAGTCTCGCTCACCTGTATGGCTTCCTTGGGGTCATCGGTGTGGCTCGAATGCATCTCAGCTGCTGCCGCTCCCCGCGCTGGGCGATGCCTTCACATGTCACCTTTGGGACAAGGAGGAGGAGCACGTTTGAGCACTAAGTTGGTTCACTTCTACCTCACTTGCCAGGCCGAGGGCACCCAGCGTCACGCACGATCCCTGGGTCATGCACGCAGGCATTCTGCAAGTGCTCACGGCCAGACTGCGGCTGGATCCAAGCTGGGACCGACCTACGACCGCATTGAAACACGCCACGGGACCGGGAGTTTCAGGCAAAACAGAGCATGGCCAAGAGACCGACAGGGAGTAATTAACCCTTGTGAGAGGGAGTAATTAATGCCTGCAAGCTGCCCGCAGGCTGCCCTAACCCTCGAGGAGACGCCAGGCAGGTCAAGCCACACAGGGCCAGGAGCTGCTTCTGTTTCTACATGACCTGCAACGCCCGGGCCCTGGCAAGGGCATCAAAACAGGCATTTACCATAGAACCACAGACTGGTTCGGGTGGGAGGGGACCTCTGAAGGTCATCCAGCCCAACCCCCTGCAGGGAGCAGGGACATCTGCAACTATTTTGTTCTGAGGTTGCTCAGAGCCCCGGCCAACCTCACCTGCAATGGTTCCAGGGATGGGGCAGCGACCACCTCTCTGGGCAACTTGGGACAGGCTCTCACCACCCTCAGCATCAACAATTCTCCCTTCTCTCTAGCTGAAATCTCCCTCTTCCAGTTTCAAACCATCCCCCCTTGTCCTGTCCCAACAGGCCCTGCTCAAAAGTCTGTCCCCAGCTTTCTGACAGGCCCCTTGAAGCACTGGAAGGCCCCAAGAAGGTCTCCCCGGAGCCTTCTCTTCTCCAGCTGAACAAGCCCAACTCTCCCAGCCTGGCGTCCCAGCAGAGGCCTTCCAGCCCTCCCATCATTGCTGGGGCCTCCTCTGGCCCCGCTCCACCAGGTCCATGTCCTTGTGCTGAGGGCTCCAGAGCTCCATTTAGCGAGTGAGGCTGAACTACAGCACTCAACAACCACATGAATGGCATTGAGGTGGCCCAGATGAGGGGTGTCACCCCCAGGCAGACCTGGGCAGAGGTGACAGCAGCTCATCTCTCCGGTACTTGCCAGAAGAGTGATGCTGCTGCCAAACCCAACCAGAATGGGCCCTTTTGGAGGTGCCTTTGTCCTGGCTCTGATGGCACAGAGCTGTTGGGCAGGACAGGAAGGAAGGAGGCAGGTTCTCCACCAGGTTTCCAGTTGCTCTGTTTAAAGGCAGACGAACCCCAGGATCTCTTTGGGGGCTGCTCTGCTGCAGCTTCTGATGGTGGGAGAAAAAAAACCCAGTGCCCTCCCACTGTGGGAAACTCCGGCAAGACCAGAGCCGAGCAGGGGCATCTGCCAGTGCAGGGTGTTTGCGGGCAACAAGGGACCTTTGACTTCTGACCTCCGGCCTCCTGCCCCGTTCCTCAGAGCTATCTGCTGAAGCCAAGCTGTGCCTGGAGGCTCCGTGCGCCAAGCACGTGGCTGTCAGCGAGACGCTGGTCACTCAGCTGCATCCCCTCAGAGGTGCCTGGGCACTGGCCCCAGTGACCCAGAGCAGCCTGAATCCAGAGCATTCCTGACCTGGAGCAGCCCAAATGTGGAACATCCCAGAACTGGAGCCACCTGAATCCAAAGCATCCCAAATCCAAAGCATCCCAGACCGAGAGCAGCTCGATTCTGGAACATCCTAGACCCGCAGCAGCCTGAATCCAGAGCACCTCTGACCTGGAGCAGCCCGATTCCGGAAGTTCCCAGACCTGGAGCAGCCTGAATCTGGAGCATTCCAAATCCAAAGCATCCCACAGACAGGGCAGCCCAAATCTGGAACAACCCAGACCCAGAGCAGCCTGAATACAGAGCATCCCAGACCTGGAGCAGCCTGATTCTGGAACATCCCAGACCTCGACCAGCCTGAATCTGGAGCATCCTGCATCCAAAGCATCGTAGACCCAGGGCATCTTGAATCCAAGACCTGGAGCAGCCTGAATCTGGAACATCCCAGAACCAGAGCTGCCTGAATCCAGAGCTTCTCTGACCTGAAGCTGCCTGAATCCAGCGCTTCCTGACCTGGAGCATCCCATGCACGTACTGCACCAGCTGGTCCTGCTCAGAGCAGCAGGGCAAGAGATCTCTGGGGACAAAGCCCGGATCGATCCTCAGTGTTTCTAGAGTTCACGGACAATTTCAGAGAAAAGGAAACTGTTTTCACCATGACTTGTCATAAGATTTCCTCTCTTCGGGTTGCAACACAGCAGCGGGGAGCGCAGCGATCACAGGGACGCTAGAGCTCCGGCTCAGAGGCTCGAGGTGCTGCTGGGGGGGCTTGGGGGGTGCGAGGGGACACCCAAGTGACAGCAGCAGTCAATGAGGACTGATCGCAGAGAGTCACCCCCAACCCTGCCCTCCTCGGGGCCCGGCAGCCTCTGCCCCTTTCCCCACCACCCTGTGAACCAGCGACACATCCCAAGCATGACAAGTTCAAGGTGCAAGAGCTGGGGATGGGAGACCCACGGGTGGGAGAAGCTGTGGGCACAGGGTGGCATTTCTCATGCCCGGAGAGGCCATGTGGGTGGGTGCTTCAGCTCCAGGGGTGCATCCAGTGGCTGTGCCCTCGGCGTTGGCCACCCCAGCGAGTGACAGTGGTTTTTGCAAAGACTTCATCTAGATTTTACTCAGTGAGCGCTTTTCCCCCCAAACACACTCTCTCCTTCGCCAGCACCACCTCTCCCAGCGTCTGCAGGAGGCGAGACACCCGAGGAGGACACCCACCACCTTCATCATGGGACTCTCCACTCCCACCACGACCAGTCCAACCAGTTTGTTCCAGCGCCACGAATCCCTACGGCACCGCTTCTGTTGGGACAGCACTTTCCTGAATAACGAGTGCAACGAACCAGCTCCGAGGCGGATTTCACCTGATGCAAGTCTTTGGTGAAACACGAGGAAATCGGGCCCCGGTGCTGCATTAGCTGGCTCTGGGAGGAACCGGAGGGCTCCGGAGCGCTTCCGGGCAGGCCCTGGAAAGCCACGGCTGCTCCTTGTGATGTTACAAGGATAAGAGACGGGATGGATGTGCAAACGTGGAGCCAAGCAGAAGAAAAACCAACCCCACAGCGTTTCCCAGCAGTCACCACCCTGGAGGCAACGCAGGCAGAGCTCAACAGCTCGAGTGCAACAAAGAAAATAAAACAAGTGAGAAATTGAAGCGGGCAGCGAGCCGGCGCGGTTAAACCTACCGAGGAGAAGCATCGCCGGAGTGAGAGCTGAGCTGTTTATTCACCAAACTGCTGCAAACCAGCCACGTGCTTTGGGAACGGCTTGTTCGGGTCGAGCCTCGCGCCAGGAGAGGCAGAGACCCCGTTTCAGAGCTGGGCTCTTTGGTCTCCCCCGCAAGCGACGCTCTCTGAGTTATAAATAAACAGCAGGTCACCGCTCGTGCTTCGCCGACGGAAAACAACAGCCCACAACGGCAGCGTGAAGCGGTGACTCAAGGCCTGGACGCAGGGCCAGTCATTTTCCAAGCACGAGTGCTGCGCCTGTCACCCTCCACCCCAGAGAAATGAGGGGAAGCTGAGACGGGACCGTGGGTCTAAGAGCTGCTGTGGGGACAACCCTCTCCTCCTACACAGCTTCTGGCCTCCACACAAGAGCCTGGCCACGCTCCAGACACAACCTGACCTCAAGCAGAGGCAGCCCACAAGCAGGAAAACCCAGGCATGGCCAGTGGATTGGCGTGTTGGAGGGTAAAACCCCTCAGAAACAATTCGGCAGGGTTAGAATCCAGCTCCCAGCAGCAGCAGGACCCTCGTGGTCTCATCTCAGCTCCTTCCCCACGCCCAGCCCAGTGCTATTCGGCACGGCCGCGATTCCCTCTGCAGCAACACAGGCATCGCGCGAGGGACGGGGATGCACACACCACCCTCTGCCCACGGAAGCGTCCTCCTCGGAGCTGACAAACCTGCTGGGGGACGGAGAGGAGCCACCGCTGATGAACTCCTCTGACTTCTGCAGAGCAGCCGTGGA
>VZZY01008883.1:0-15033 GCA_013400335.1 Eurystomus gularis | reverse complement strand
TAAACGGACCCAGAACAAGTTTCAATATGGGTTTGCAAATGATAGAGAAAGAAAGACAAAGAGAGAAAGAGGGTCTTGATTTTCCAAATGTGTGATAGGTCTGCCTGTCTGACAGTAACGAATTTGCCGAGACTGGAATTAAACAATATACAGAGAATGAAACTATCAAGCACAGTCATTCTTTAATGTCAGGATGCATGATAGATGGTTGGTTACTCCACAATGAAGCATCAGTATTCATTATAATATTTCATTTTCAACTTGGCAGTCCTTGATTCTCTTATCTTTCTTTCTGCGCAGAAGATATAACAACCAAAAGCACTTATAAACCTGTACCTCAAACTAATCTGTTCTTTTAGTTTTTTCTTTCTGTGTATTTGTTGCATTAATTAGTATCAAATACTGTTCTAGTACACATTATCTTTCATCTATTTAAAATGCTGACATCAGCAAATGTCCTGGAGACAGTCTCCAGTTTCTCTTATCAGAACACATGCTGACAAATGAGACATCAAGACATTGGCTTGAAGGCTCATTTTTACTGATAAATGAAACTGAGCAGACTAAGTCTTCACTGCAGCCCCAAGAAGTTCTCTGAAGACTTTGATTTTTCACTAAAAAACTTACACTGTAACTCTGCATACTGTTTCTTTACAACATGTTTAGTCTAAGCAGTAAAAAATGAGCTCTTGGAGATTAGGGAACAAATCTCCTTGCATGTCATACTCCAAATCTTGCTATAGGCAAAAAGTAAACACACTTTATACATAAACCAAGCATTTTTCTTAGTGTAATTGAAATATTAATATTCTAAATAAAGATTTGTTATTAGTCCATATCTACTTATTGCAGGAAAATTTAAAATATTTTAAATGTTTATATTTAAATATTAATATTGTAATAATAATATTAATATTTAAAATAATATTTTAGTAATATTTTTAAAGATAAATTAACATCTACCCCTTTTTATGGTGTTATGCTGATCCTTTTGCTGCCTCTGGCTTCAGTCTGAGGATTGAGTACGTGAGTCATCTACATCTTGAGTTCTTCACCAAGAGGCATGTGGTATTGATGGTTTCTTTCTTTTTCATTTTGTTTCATTTCACTTTACTCCATCTTCACTGGTCTGTAAGTCTATGTTACATTCAAATTTTCTACATGTGGTACATTCTACATATATTAGATTCTTGTTCTTTATTTTCTTTTTTACCCTCAATTTGTTTTCCCCAACTCCTAAGTCCTCACTTCTCTGACTATTAGTGTGTTATTTACAGTCTCAGGGCTTCCGTTATCAGCCTGTGCCTGTACACCTCTCCACTGTGGAAAGTTCACAACATAGTGGGGACACAATCTTTCCACTTGTCAAGGCTCCTGCTATCATCCATCCCATGCTTTTATTTCTCTAGACCACATCATTAAATTAGAATGTTACAGATTTTACTCTGTATGAAGTAACTACTTCTTACTAGTATGTCCACAAAATTTACAATTGTATGATACAAAGATAAGCAAAAGTAAAACAAATTATGCAGACACTTTGTCTTTAGAAAAATTCCTGTTATTGCTAAACAATGTGAAACAAAGTTCCAGCCAACTAAGCCAAGGTCAGACAAAACAAGATTGTCAGACTTAAAATTCTGAGGCCTCACAAAGTCAGTACAGAACCAATGGCAATGCTATATGTACTTGACTATAAGATTACAGTCCCCTCTTTGGTAGTCTACAAAGCACTTGCTAACACTTATGACAGAGATGTTACAAACCATTCTGTGACTCAGAGCTCCTAATCAGGATTGGGCAAATCACCTTCTTGGAGGAATTTGCTCTTTCTTACCTGATCTTGCCCTTTCTTGACCTACGTAAATCTGAGTGTAGTCTAGAGTCTGTTATTGCGATGCATAACCATCGCTTGATTTGCTAAGTGCTTGACGTTCGTACTCAGTAGATACAGGAAAACAACAGGACTATTATAATTGCTAAAATCAGTACTGTACCAAGTAAAGTCAACTTCAAAACTCCAGTGTATGAAAGAGATCCCCACACACTCTGTGATGAGGAAATATATTTGTCCCTTTGTAACCTCTGAGTCTAAGAATTTATCCATGCTCACCTGTAGTTCAAGACTAGTAACAGCTACCAAGGAATGTGCTCCTGTCAGGCTCTGTATCTCAACTGCCCATAGCAGCATACTGAGTAAAACAGTAAGTTGTTCTGTGTTGCAGATCTTTGCAGGAACACGGTTACTTTCTATGGTTTCAGTTTCTTCAGCCATTGAGGCCAGTTCCTTCTGGGTGAAATTGATGGTTAATTCCATTTTACTATACAATGCAACAGCTTTTTCAATTTGTTTCTTATCTTGAAATCTACTTCATGCTATTTTTCCAAATACTATTTGCCAAACTGGGGCATAGAAGATTATCACTTAATTAACTCAGTTTGGATCTATTCAGATAGCTACATTGCTGTTTGATTTGGCTCATTGCAGAACAGTGCAGATGGCTTGTACTCTGGCTGCACATATTGAACGTGGATCCTCCCATGCTACGTGTATCCACCACCAAGCCTGCATGAATACTGCATACCCTGAGAAGGTCTTCAGCTCCTTTCCTTCCTCTTATGTGACTCCTGTTGCATCTGGAGTGATTACAGACTGGTAGCTAAATGGTTGTACTGGATCAGGGAATCCTGAGGCATGTGCTTCTGTTAACCTCTTTTTGATGTTGACTGCGCCAAGCCACATGCTGGTCTCCAGCCCCATTCTTTCTTTTTTTCTTAAACAGCTTGGCTAAAAGCTTGCTAAATTCTATACACATGAGTATAAAATCTTGAGAAAATTAAATAGTCCCTATAGAGGTGCTAACTTATGTACATTTGAACAGATTTTTTTTTTTTATTTGCTGCTCATTAGTTGTGATCCACATTCATGCCTTACACCTACCTCTGTGCATTTCACCTTGTATTAGCTGAGATTTATTTATTTTTTTTTACTGTGTTTAAGTGTGGACAGGGATTAATAAATCATCTGCATATTGGCTTGATTAAGTTCTGATATTTTTCATGTGACATGAGCATAATATGTATCTAGGGCATTGTGAAATCCTTGGGTAACTCAAGGAAAGCAGTCACTGTCCTTTGAATTTAAAGACAACCTTAACAAATCCTAGAAATGTGGCAAAAAATATATATATTTGCAATTTTTAAAATTATTTTTTTTCTGCCTGGTATTTCTTTCAGAATCTTTTGCATTTTTGCTATGACATCAGTTACTCATTGACAGGCAAAATGGTCCATAGGTAACAATAATCACACTCGGGCAGTGTTGTATAGCAAGTGGATAATTACCTTGACAGAATAAAGTCTGACACTGACTGAGCATCAGCCTCCAGGGCATGCAGTCTGTATCAAAATATTTCACCGTTCTGGGATTTGAGACATTAAATAGCTTGAGTATTTTAATAATTTCCTCAGAGTGGTTTAATTCTGCACTTTATCTTTTACAGCAACATAGCTCAAAGGTGCAATAAAAAACACAGACCTATCATAGCAATCATCTAACATTGTGAATAATCTTTTAGGTTTATGTGAGAATATACCAGTGCTTAAAATTATCTGTATGTTTAAATGCATATTTGATTTGGACCTGTGTAAATAATATCATAGAGTTTTTCAATACTATGACATTAAATAAAGAAGGTTCAGTCCTAAGAAATAATAGAAAGAAGACAAAGTAGGATATATCTGAAATAAAGGCCTGTCAAAACTGAGTGCTTCTGCAAAAAAGAACAGCAAAGGAGAAAGTTATAAAATTGGAAATATGTTGAAAATTGGGAAAACTGTTGTGGTAACATATTGATCGCATTCCAGCAACTAGTGACAAAGTGCTAATTGGTGGGATATGGTGGAACCCATCCCTTGGGGGATTAACTGTCCTTACAAAATCCTTTAAGTAGAAGACTAAATATAATTTCTTAGCAGAAATGTTGGAAATATGTGATACCAAATGAGGGGTTTTTTGGGCAGCTTTGTCATCAAAGAGAAAGAACAGAGTACTCAGAAGCTAAACAGGTGATTCAGAGACTGCTAATAGTTTTCCAGTGTTACAGAAAGAATGAAATTTTGCTCCCACAAGAATCAGAAGCTGGGGCTAGGGTACTGCTATTCAAAAAAGGAAGGGCTGGGATGGATCACTGTGAAAATAAATAAGGAAAATACAGGAACACATACCTTATTCCCTTATGTAAATGCAGAGGCTGTTGTCGGACAGGGTTTCCAGGATGCTGGAATAGGCAAAGATGTCAGTAGCTGCCTAGTACTTCTGCTCCTTTCAGCCATCCACTGCTCTAGGCAATAATCTGCTTTCCCTATGCTCAGATATAGCTGTGAGGTGAGTTTTTGAACAATTATTTTACAAACTAACACTGTAATCAGTGGATTTATAGTAATTTATGTTCATTCATAATCTATGTCCCTGAATATATTCTTATTCTTGAAATGCAGGATGACAGCTGAAGATGCTGTTGTGCTGTCTCCAGCAATGTATGTGCAAGTGTATGTACTGAAATTTTGTGCTCCCATCCACATGTATTTTAACATCTGTTTCTAATTCTACATTTGCTCATATGCTTGTCTTCAGGAACACTGTTAGGAATCACAGGGTAAAATTTTGGCAAGATCTTTGTTTATCAAAAGCAATCAGGTAAATTCAAATGCTTACACCTGTTACACCAAATGCTTACACCTGTTACACCAAATGCTTACACTTTTTTAGAAATTCACTTTCTAAGCACAAATGTTTGGGTGACAGTGGTCACCCAATTTTTTCTTTAAAGGGCTCATATATCACTTCGGAAGCATAAATACAAGCTTAACTATAGCAGAATTCACCCACACAAAAGTTATTTACTTATGCTACTACATGTCAAAGTACAGTATTTCCTTTAGAGGACATATACTATATCCTTTAGAGGATATGTATTATATACTTTCAGCCCCAAAGATGTGACTATGGAAAACACTGTAAATACTTAGTGTAGCCTTATTCTTTTATCAAAGGCAAAAACACAAAGCTGACATTATTTTAGAATAATTTTGGCAGAGGCAAGGCATTTCTTTCTGTTTACTGAAGATAAATAACATATAAATTATATAAAAATACTGATTTTGCAATTTTTGTCTAGATTCCTACTATAGTGTCCATGACTTATGAAATATGTGCTTTAATCCTCTTCTACATGTATATTTTTGATACAGCTTTAGACTACTATAAAAACTGAGGTGTAATAAGTGATTTATGGCATAAATTTTCATCTTATTTTCTTCTTTCTAAGGTGAAAATGTCCAAGAATTGACTGCTTTTATGACCTATGACCTGAAATCTCTCTCCCTCTCTTTTCCTAAGACACTTAGTAGAAATCGAACAAAATTCAAGGGGAAAAACACAAAGGACTTAACCTTTACGATCCTATAAAAGTCTGAATCACTAAAACAGTTAAAGAATAATTATTCTCTCACTAAAAGTCAGAAAGAAGATTTTGCAAGGAACGTGTCGCCTTAGCAACTCTCTCAAAAAGCAGCTGAGGTCAGTTTGAATTACTGTTACAGCTAGATACACTGTTATTTTAGAATGGTGTCAGCGGCTCTATAGCTCAGGTTGTTCTTTAATTTCTTTCAGAAGCTGCTGTTCTCAGGGGTTATTAATAACTTGACCATTTGAAATTGCATCACTTGGCATACAAGTTGTCAGTCTGGACACTTACTTCTTGTCACATGAAAAAGTTCAAATTTGGTAAGATTTTTTCATTTTATGGTAAAATGAAATAACCAATGATTTCTGATACTTTTCAAAAGCACTAACAAATAAATAACTTTATTTTTCATTGTTGGATAGTAGTGTGTCCTAGTTTGAGCTAAAACAGAACTACTTATGTTAGGGATTTTGCTTTTCAGCTAAGTTTTGTCTAACTAACTGCACTTTCTGAAGTTAATGGCTCATTTTCGCAGACAGTGTCTGCTTCTGAAAGTGATTACCCTTGATGTTTACAGTTACTACTAAGGATTGGTATGCAGAAAGGCTCTGCTAAATCTTTTGTACCATGTTGGCAGTGCAGAAAGTAAAAAGCTGCAACTGTGGAGAGAAGTGGACGGCATAGGTGACTCTAAACTGATCAGCAAAGTATTCCATTCCATATATGTCATATTCAGTATGAAGCTGCGGGATCATGAGGGTCAAGCTCTCTTATTCAATGGCCAGCATCTGAGGAGGNCCAGCATCTGAGGAGGACTCTGTCCATTCTGCCTTTGATTCAAATCAGTATGTTCCTGAAGCCAGTTCCAGAATCCAGCTTCTGAATCCGGTTCCCATCTGCCACTGAGTTCAATCTGGGACTTCCCCAGTGCTTGCCCTGCAGCATCAGTGGTGATGGTGACCTAATTGCCATGGAGGTAGAGGTTTGGATTCTGTATTCGTTTTGTCTATATTTCATTGGTTTATTGTTATTATTTCAATTAAGGCAGTCTTAGTTTTGTTTTCAATCCATAAGTCTCTCTTGCTTTTTCCCTTTGGGAAGGGAGAAGGGTTAGTAGAGAGCACCTGTCATTCATCTAGTGTCTGGCCCAGCCCAAACCCTTCAATCAGTGGAGTTTTTGCAACTTCTTGAAGGTGTGCAACTGTCATGATACTCAGGAGCATTTGTAAATTACATACACATTCAACTGTATTGATTTTTTGGGTGGATGAGTATTTTAAATTACTCTGAAAGTTATCTGATTCCATAAACACTCATTCATATGCTTCTGATTTCTTTTGTTTTTAAGCATAAATACATATATTTTAATAGTTATGATAAACATGATAATCAAGAAATGGATGCAGATATTCAAAGAGGTCCAGAATATATATATATTAAACACAGATACAACTTAGAATGATTGCATTTAAATACATCAGCTTTTGAAGCTTACAGAAATAGTTTTGATCACAGTCTAATAAAAAAGTCATGAAATAGTGGCATAAACTGGACCATCTCACATTATAATTCTATAGGGTTCTAAACTAGTATTGTGAATTTAGGTAAAGACATATTCCCCAAGGCAGCTGACTTCTTTTAAATATACTAATTTCAAGTAATTTCCCAAGTGCTGTAGAAATTATTCTCATAATCAGTTTTGGATATTCTCTCAAAGCTCTTTGGTTATTTTGGAGAAAATAGATTTGCTTCCTCAACATCCAGTTTTATATATGAATTACTTTGTGGAAAAAAACAATGCAAACTAATGTGAAAAGAAAGCCAAAGAATGATCAGGTAGAAAATAATGAAATAATAATATCATCTATCCTTGTTTCTAGCAGCAACCAGATTCTCACAACCTCTTTATGGTTTTCCGGACCTTACATCTCATCTTACATGTCATTGTGAAAGGGTAGCTCAGGTAGAAGAACCATTTAAATGTCTTAGAAACAAGTCCAATATCCTAAAAATAATATTATTTCCTTTGATTCTTTTCAAATGTTTGTAAGACATGTGGTGGTTTTGAACGTTAAATATCTGATTTATAAATAAATATCTGGGAAAATATTCATTTACATTAAAACTATAACTATTTAAACTTTAGGGTTTAAATGGCTGCTCTAATGCAAACAACATTTCAGCTTATACACGATCTGTTTTTATCTTCACAGGATTTATATTAACCTTCCTGAAAATTAGTGAATTGCTCATTACATCTCTGCATATAAAACAGAATAATGCTCAAAAAAAACTTTATACTGTGTTGGGGGCTTTTTATTCAGTGGTTATGCTATTGAATTTATTTTATTCTAATAGTGACTTACTCCTATTGCTATAATTTATAAAACAGTGCATACTATGAGCTGAATCTCATTTAGTGTTAGACATCCAATAGTTAGATGTTTGCAGCTGACCTAATTTGTCTTTAATCCATGCAATGATATAGGCACTTTTTTAATAGAAAAAGTGATAAGACTCTCAAAATTATTACATTAATGAAAAAGTGATGAAGTAGACTAAAAATGGAAAAAATCATAAAATCATAGAAAAAAGGTTGAAAGGGACCTCTGAAGAATCACTTAGTCACACCTCTTTCTTAAAGCAGGAGCAACTTCAGTCTTAGTTTGGGTTGTTCATGGCCTTGTCTAGGTGAGTTCTGAATGTCTTTAAAGAAAGAAATTCTGCAAGCTCTTGAAGTAAGCTGTGCCAGCACTCAACCTCTTACCATTAAGAATGTCTGTATCTAGTAGGAATTTCCCTTCTTGCAACCTCAGTTTTTTGCCTCTTGCCCTTTTGCTGTCCACGTACAGTAAGTGTCTGACTCACCCCCTTCGGCTGTGATAGAATAATGTAAGCAACCTGCCTCAGCCTTCTCTTCTTGTGACTGGACAAGTCCAGCTCTCTCAACTTCTCTTCATACATCTTATGCTTCAGACTCCTGACCACCCTGGTGTCCCTCAGCTGGACTCTCTCCCATTCGCTGGCATCTTCCTTGTGCTGGGTGGTCTAAAACTGAATGCAGTATTCCAGAGACAATCTCACAAGTGTCAAATAGAGCAGAATAATAATTCTCTTGACCTGCCCTATATAGTCTTGCTAAGGCATCCCAGTTAGTCTTCTTACTGCCAGTGTACACTGCTAGCTCATGCTCAGCTTGTTCTACATGAGGGCTCTTAAGGTTCTTTTCCATAAAAGAGCTTTCTATCCAATCAGTTCTGAGCCTTTACTGAGTCATGAGGCTATTTTGACTTGGGAAGGACTTTAGGTTTTTTGTTGCTGAACTTAATAAGGTGTCTGTTGGCCTATTCATACAGATTGCTGAGGCCTTTCTGAATGAAAACCTGCCCTCCAACATACCATTATCTCCCCCCAATTTAGTATCACCCACAAAATTGATGCTGGTACATTTCATCTCATGGTGCAGGTGACAGATGAAGATATTGTCCCTAATACAGACAAGAAGAATGAGACCTGGAGCTCAATAATTTGCTGGGAAATATCACTTATGTTTCCTTCTTCATTTTCTGCAAAATGGTAAATATGAAGTTTAAAAGTTATAGGAAGAAAACCTAATGTTAACTTTTATCTCTTGAGAAGATACTGAGAGGAAGAAAAAGAGTTAAATGGTAGTAATCTGAAATTAGGTCTGAAGCAGATTATTGCTAGTTTGTTAAAATGAAGTTCTTCCAGAATGACTGAACATTGGGACACCTTCAGGTTTTGAAGACAGAAAAATATAAACTACTCTTGTAAAGAATGAAGACTGAAAAATAAGCAAATTATTTTAAAGGCAGTTTAGCATGTGTCTTCATGAGACTTTTATTTACATTTTAATTCATTCTGTTTTTCTACTGGATATACAATAATTTATCTTCATCTGAAAGCTGAATTGTTTTATAAAAGTAGGCTTTCTAGCAGTTTTGATTGTAAACATACAGAACAAAAAGAAGCAATGAATGCAATGCTCCATGTCTGGCAAGTCAATTTCTCTCTCTGTATTTTTATAAACTGATTCAAATATAGATTTTTTTCTAAAGTTTTAAGAAAACTTCATTTAACAGAAGCATAGGGTTGTTTTTTCTTGTTTCACTATTTGCTGTGTTTAATGATTTACACCTACATAAAAAGAACTTGCTTGCCAGCATTCAGCCTCAATGCTTTTGATTTTCTTCATAAATGCTAACATCCAGCATAAAGAATAAGAACTTCATGTGTTGCATGAAAAAAACCTCTTGGAGGAATCTTTCACATACCCTGTTATTTTCACATCTAATATAAGTTTACTCCTGTATATTTTCTTTTTCTTCTTATTTTACTGTGTCATTTTGCTTTTTCTTCTATGTTAGCTTCCCTCTTTCCTCCTAATCTTTCTCTATTTATCTCGTAAGAATTGCTTAGCCTTCTTAATAAAATCTCTATATCCTTTATTTTCACCCTTTCCTTCTCTGGAAAGTTTCTATTCTCTTCCCGCTTCTGAGTCATCCTCTAGTCTCACTTTGTCTTTGCTCATCTCTGCAACTTGTTGAAGACTTTGTGGTATTAAGGTGGGAAAGGTCAGGTGCTTTCAGCTTTATTTAGCTTTACAATTCACAATTAATAGGTAACATTCTGCCTTTCTCCAGGATTTATTTTTCTTTTCTTTCACTGTAGGTAGAGAATTTCCTAATTCTAAATGCATATTCTGCCTTGAACTCATACTATTAGAGGACTACAAACTGGTGACAGTAAGAGATGATGTTATGGCTAGGGTATTTTTTCTTTATACTGTAAATAATGTCCTATATTTGACATATGGTGCCTGTACTGTAGTATTAGAGACAAATATAGGGAACATTTTTTTATAGATCTGTTTCAGTTTTCTTGATATATATTACAAAGCATAATTGATAGCAGGCATTCTCTATAAGAGCACAGATTCTTTAGATTAGCTATAGGTATTTTGTTGATATTTCCTTCAGTTACAGTACTTGCCATTTGATTAGTATATGACACAACAAAGTAATTTGCACTAAAAATACAGAAGATTAATTGATTTAATCCTAAGTTAAGAAATTTCAGAAGTCTTTCAAGATAATTAAAAACAAAAATGTGAGACTATATAAGTGAGTTAGGACATGACATTTTTCACTTAATTCCTAATTTAATTTTTGTGGATAATTCAATAAGATGGTTTCTTCCCTAAATTTAGCTATTAAAAATGAGAATATGGTCATTTATGTTACCTATCTACTCTCCTAGCATCTTTTCTATAGTTAGTGTAGGTGCAGGTGCATGCAAAGCATTTTTCTGTTGTGTTCACAATGGGAATAAAAAAAAGTGGGGCTGCTTTTTTTTCTTCTGTGATGAATCCAGAAGTCCTACTAAGAAGTAGCAAACTCATTTTAAATGCAGTGAGTGTGCCTCTGATGGACCTAAATTCTAAAGAATTAATAAATATCTATTTTATCTTTAGAAGATACTAATTTTACACTGTATGGGTCTGTATAACAATGTTGGTTTTGTTGTTTGTTTTAATGTCCTCTCTTTTAACCATAAAAATATTCAGAATATTGATAACAATATGTCAAAAAAGGTGAGACTACTCTCTTTTAAAGAAAAGATCCAAACAGAAAAAGCTAAAAAGAACTAAAAGGAGTGGTAAAATATAGTGAGAAATAACAATTTCCAGGAAAAAACTAGATGGAGTAAAATAGATTTGGAACATGGCAATGTGGCATGGGTTTAAAAAGAATCAGAAAACATCAGGAATGACATCTAAGATCTCTGAGGTAGAGAAAGTGAGTGTCTGTGGCTGAGAAGTTTTAAGTTCTTTCATGACTTCATGAGAGGGAGCTGAACTTGGGAACTTGCAGAAACAGTGTACACACAAAAAAAGATTTTTTTTTAATAAAAAATTCAGTAATATATTTATTTTGCACATTTGCAATGAACATAGACACATTTAATTCAGCTGAAAGTGAGTTATTTGGGAATTTTATAGTAAATCTTATATTTAGCACTCTAGAAACATGGGTGGAATTTCATCCTGTTCTCACAGGGGAAAAGTATCATCCCATTTAGGTTTTAGAAGAATGAATGTGTAGGGTTATCTGCATTTGATCTGATTATCTAGATCTGTTTATAGTAAGTGAAGTAAGGTGAAATTTATCTCATTTTAAAATAGATTATGTTGTTGGGTAACCCCTGTAGGCAGCTAAGCCCCACATAGTCATTCACTCACTCCTCCACAGCAGCATGGTGGAAAGAATTGGAAGAGTAAAAGTGAGAAAACTCGTGGGTTGAGATAAAAACAGTTTAATAGGGAAAGCGAAAGCTATGTGCAAAAGCAAAGCAAAATAAGGAATTCATTTACTACTTCCCATCAGCAGGCAAGCATTTAGCTACTTCCAGGAAAGGTAATGGTTACTTGGGAAGACAAATGCCATAACTCCAAACACCTCCTCTTCCTCCTTCCTCCAGCTTTTGTTGCTAAGCATGACATCACATGGTATGGGATATCCCTCTGGTCAGTTGGTGTCAGCTATACCTGCTGTGTCTCCTCCCAACTTCTTGTACACTTCCAGCTTACTCACTGGTGGAGCAGGGTGAGAAGCAGCAAAGGCCTGCCTTGATGCTGTGTAAGAATTGCTCAGCAATAACAAAAACATGGTTGCGTTATCACAACATGTTTTTGTCACAAAACTGAAATATAACAGCATACTAGCTACTATGAAGAAAACTCTATCCCAGCCAAAATCAATATAGATTATTAAATTGCCCAGTGAGCTTTCCCTGAAAGTGTTTCTTTCACTTCAGTCACTACAAAGGAGTTTCCAGAGCTTCCCTCAGATGTAGACATATACAGTATAGATGTTTAAAGTTAAATGAAATTTATTCATGTCTAGTCATCAAGCTTCCTCAATAATCAATGGAGACAAGCAATTACATCCAAAATTCAATTAATCTCTTTCTAAGATAGGTGTCTAAGACAGGTAGGATGAATTGTGATCTGATGGTATAAATTACTCTGGACTGCAGAGAAGTGCTTGATATTATTTGTCCAACTTTCATCGAATTTAAGCTGGGTGATGAATTATGATTTAAATGTTAATCACAGAAAAAAAAAAATATTGTCAAATAATTTCTGTCTTTCCTAAAATCCTTCTGGACCTCAGAAAGAGAGTAAACTGGCCATTTAAGCAGATGCTTAAGCACATTGAAATAAAAAAAAAAAGATCTGGCATATATTACAAAATTATATCTCAAGAGTTTATTAATTAACACAAACAAAGAAAATAATCAGAACACTTTTAAAGTGAAATGAACCCTGTAGTCTTAAATATTCCCTGGTCTGACAGCTTGATGGTCAGGGCTGTCACTCTATTATTAATTAATCCTACTGGTCCACCTGGGAACAAAGCAGGAGATTCAGAAAAGTCTGCTTTCATACGCCAGCCCAGAAATAAAAGTGCATCTCCAAAGTGCACAGCTCGTGCTTTTATATTCTTGTGATAATGGATGGGGACGTTCCTTTAAATGCTGGACAATAAAACTTTTATTGCAAAAACATTCACATTCAATATATGTTCCTTTATAAAATAATTATTTCAATAGTAGCAATAATAATTAAAAAAAATATTCCACAGCTACTACTACACATTTAAGCATTCTGAAGCATTAAAATATATATCAGTATTTTAGATCTTTCCATAAAAGTTGTGGCTTTTCTTTTTAAGAAAAATAAATAAATTTATTTAATTCTTTCCTTCTCTGTTTTAATTGAAATAAAGCAGTAGAATTGCTCAGCTTTTCCAGTTTTTTAATTTTACTGTATTTACTCAGTGATCATGTACAAGTCAAAATTCTGTGCCTCTATTTCATAGGTTGTAAGATGCATTTCATTATTTCCAGAAAAAATATTACTTTTGTAAAGATGTTTGAGGTCTTGATGTTCAGTATTTAAAAACTTGAATTTAACTCATAAAGTTATAAATTAAATCCAAATTTTATTAATTTATTTCCCAGAAAGTTTTAAATATCTTTAAAATTACATCTCACAATGACTGAGTACAAGAGTTTAAAAATCTGACTCATCCTTTTTGCAATCCCTGTGGTTAATGTTACCATCTTCTGTCTGTCTGTTGAATAATCAAACTGCTCAATGTCCAAGCATAAGAGCAGAAAAGAACACCATAGCCTAAGAATGGATATAACAGGAAGGTCCAAAGATCTATCATCTAAATTAGAGTCCTGTCTCCAAAAATGAACAACACAGAGATAGAAGCATATAGCAACAGACTATAAGGATAAGGTAAGCACTTGGTAATACAGATAGTTTCTCGGCCTCCAATAATCTGCATCTGTGGAACTTGTCAAACAAAATTTGCTAAGTTCTTAGCATCTCTTAGAATCATAGAATGTATTGGGCGATCTAAAGGCAATCTAGCTCAAACCCCTACAATAAGCAGGGGCAATTACATCTCTTGATGTATTTCTTTTGCTCATACTTATCCATCATCTCTTGAATGTCCATCAAGCTTTTTGAAACTCATCAGGATGCTGTGGCAAGAAGTTATGCAATTAAAGTATGATTTTATAGAGTCACCTCCTTATGTTTATTCTGTATCAACCATCTGTTAGTTTCCTTCAATGTTTCCTAATTTGTATTTTGGGAGAGACAGTAAACAACTGTATTCCTCATGCCATTCACAGTTTCAAATATGTCCATTTTTTTTATTCCATCATTCAACTTTCTTAGTTAATCTTTGCCACAATCCCTGGTCATACTTGCTGCTCTTCTATGCACCTTTTCCAAATCCTGTATGTATTCTTCAGCTATAGATAGAAGGGAAAGACAGCAGGTCTCCCCCCACGATCAGAACATGGCTAACCACAAGTGTATGCAGTGGCACAGCAATGTTGTCCAAATCCTTTCCTTATCATTTCTATGACTGTTATTTTTGACTGTGTCCAAGGACAGATCCTTCTTCAGGTTCTTCATTCCAGGAGCAAGCAGTTTCACTAGTGTTGCAAATAACTGTATTTTCCAACACATTAAGTTTAGGGACTGAGTCCTGAATTCTAATGTTTTAATGCCGCTTTCTGAATTCAGTCACTAGAGAATCTGAAGAGTTTCAGTTTGAGAGCTAGTGTAAATGTATTTTCAATTACAAGCCCCCTTCTTAGTGACAAGAGAAGTCAATGCAATAGTTTAACTACATGCCATCATTTCTGAGAATTTAGAGGTTTCATGCTAATTACAATGGAATTATTGTAGCTTACAGAGTTTGAGAGGTTTACTTTTCCCAATGTATTTTCTTTTAATTTGTAGTATTTTTTTAATAAGAAGACAATAAAGATCTATAAGGACAAAAAAGTTGAGTATTTTCAAAACGCATTTTTAGTGGAAATTTGTATTTTAGGCAATAATTGAATATGTATTGAATAAGACACACTAGTGATCTAGATTTTATTATGAGAACAACATATTTAATGCTGAATGTGTACAACTTGCAATAAAAACATTTAGAATCATAGAATCATA
>VZZY01008882.1:894952-916444 GCA_013400335.1 Eurystomus gularis | reverse complement strand
GCCGCGTCCCCGAGCCCGGGGCTGTCCCCGCCGGCCGCCCCGCGCTGCCCAAGGGGCCACCAGTGCCATCCACCAGCGCTTCCCATGCCAGAGCCAACGCCAGGAGGCCAAAGCCGGAGGAGGCCGAAGCAGCCGTGTTGCCCTCGCCCAGTGCCACTCTGGCCCCCAGTGCCACCAGCTCTACCCAGCCGCTCTCCGCCGCTGCCCCCCGGGCTGGGGGCTCCTTCGAAATCCACCCAGCCCCCAAGCCCGACTTGGCTGCCATCCCAGCCCACGACCTGCAGGCCCAGGCCCTGGCCAAGCTGCGCCTGAATTCGCGCAATTCCTTCCTCTTCGTGCCCCGCCGGGAGGGTGGCTCGGCTCAGCCCCCAGCCCAGAGCACCCGGCCGGGGCCACCACCGCCATCCTTGGAGGAAAAGGCACCGAAGGAGCCCCCCAAGGCTTCCGCCCCGCAGCAGGAAGAGCCTGTCACTTCCTCACCGGCGCCTCTGGATCCGTTGGTACCTGTGACTTACATCGATGACATTGTGGAGCCGGACGATGGGGAGCTTTCTCCCGGGGCCAGCTCAGCTGTGAGGACGGGGAGCTTGGCGGATCAGCCTGGAGGAGCGGGCTCTGACCTGGAGATGGAGTTTTCCTCTGTGCCCCTCTACAGACCCCACTCTGCCCTCCAGCAAAGGGGGGGCAGCACCTTCACTGTCGTGCCCAAAAGGAAGCCCGTTGCCTCGGGGCTGCAGACTCTCACTGATGCCAGTGGAAGGCCGCAGCGGGAGGAAGAGGAGGAGGACGAGGAGAGCAAAGGAAAAGGCAAAGCAGTGGAGAACGCTGACGGGCCCCAGGCAGGGGTGTCCCATAAGAAGCGCTACCCCACGGTGAATGAGATTGAAGTGATTGGGGGGTACCTGTCGCTGGAGAGGTCCTGCATGAGCAAGACGGGCTCCCGCCGCAAGAAGGTAACTGCCTGGGGGGGCTCTGCCCTGACCGGCCAGGCTGAGGGTAGCTCGGCACTACTTTGGCCTTTGGCTTTCCACGAGGCACCGGGTGGGAAGGTGGGCAGTGTTTTTCTGGTCCTTTTGAGAACCAGAGGCTTGCCCTAAGGGAGGGGGCATTGGGTGCTGTTCCACCAAGGCGATGAGGGTGGAATATGACCTGTGATAACTGCAGGGCCTCTCTCACAGTTGCTTCTTGGAGGTATGATAACGGAAAGTAAAATACTTCAGGTACTTCGAGAATCGAGGTGAATGGCGTGGCTTTGAAGGGCTGTAGCCCTGCTCGCCGTGTCTGGCGGGTGTTGGACATGTGGAACTCCCCGTGGTCACTGCCTGGCTTGTGACACAGTACGCTGGGCAGGGTGGCACCGGCGTCTTCCCCGCATTAGTGATCTATTGATAGAGGCTCAAGAATTAGGTCTCCATTAGGTAGAAGGAGCTCAGCAACAACTTAACTCCGCTTGATAGGATTGTACCACCTGGCTGCTTGTCCTGGATGCGCTGCGGCACCTCTGAAGATCCGTGAGATGTCGATCGCTCCAAGTGTCCAAATTTGGAGCGAATGCCAGGTTTTCTCACTGGTTGGGATCTAACCTAGATCCTTGTGAACCTTAAATTGAGAATTAATCCTTGTATGGCTTGGTGGAATGCATGGGGATGTGATTCAGGCACAGCCCTGCTGAAAGAACGAGTTATTTTGCTGCGCCGAAGGAGTAGGTGTGAACTGTTCGATTTCTAGGTCTGCGACATGACATGTTTTTCCATAGCGGGAGGAGCTGTTTGACATTCCGTTACCTAAATTCGACTAAATATTTGGTGGACTAAATCCACATGGGTGCCTGAGGCCCTGAGCATTGTAAATTGAGGAAATCCTTTGGACAGGGCGCGTCCCGTTGAGCAGGGAGTGCTGTTCCTCATGCCTTAACATCATTGAATTCCTTCGTAAGAGCCCAGAGTCTGTGTGAATTTGGTTGTGAGTAACGCAGGTAGCAGGTCTGGAACATGAGCACCATGAGATCCAGAATAAGCAAATAAGCAGGAGGTCGGTGCTCCTGCAGTTTTTCCTTGTCCTTCTACAGAGAATTGCGTGATCAGGCTGGAGTTGTTCTGCTGCTTGAAGACCTGCCAGCTTGTGCTCATAGTGGCTGTTGTCTTGGCTTTGCTCCGTTCAGTTTGGGGCATTAATTGGATTTACACCAAAGTAGGTGTGTGGTATAAATGGTGAAAATATCAAGATGACATGTTACGGTTACAAGTACTCTTAGAATTGAGCAGAAAATACAGGGGAAACCCTGCGGGACTGCCGCTCTGAGATGAGCCCAGCTTCTGGTGAAGCTCTAGGAGCTGATCTCTCGGTGCAGGATGGTGGTGTTGGGGCAGCAGCCGTGCGGGTAAAAGAGTAAAGCCTCAAGAAAGGAAAACCAATTAAACGGTACGCAGTGGAAGCTGTCCTTAACAGTACAAAAAGGAGGAAGGGAGATGAGGACAAGGCTAGCGCAGTGACTGAATTGTTCAAGGTTGGTCAAACACTGGAACAGGAACCCAGTGGAGCTATTTGAAACTTGCCTGGGGAGGGCTTTGAGCAACTGATCAGGTCAGACCTGCTTTGGAGCAGGAGTATGGGCTAGAGAGCTCCTTTCCCAGCCTGAAATATCATATGATTCTTGGAAATCGGTTAATTACTGCTTTGTCTGTTCAGTGTTGTGTTTGTGTGACATTGGGCAGGTCATGTAGCTTCTCCACCGATGTTCTTAGCAGCTTAATAGCATTAACTGTCCCGCTCAGCAGGCTCTCTGGAGATGAAGTGTGCTAAATACTGCAAGATGCACATACAACTGTAACGGCGTTGGCTGAGAATCCTCATGCACGACATCCCCCATGTAGAACTTGCGCAAAGATCTAGTTTCTGAGAAGAGAGATGTTAAAAGGTAAAGGAGTAACTGCTCATCGCACTGCAGAGCTCAGGAGGCTGAAATAAATTGAGACCCTTTGGAAAATAAGATCCAGCTTAAGGAGGAGTAGTAGAGACACAAGTTTCTGGGTCAGATTGTGGCAATGTAGTAGGAGAAATAGTTCCCACTTCCAGAAACTTTCAGTTCCCTTCATGCTAAGGGTGGCAACTTCATAGCCAGGGTTTAGAAGATACTGATGCTGGAGCAAATGGAAAGATTTCTGTTTACTTTTAACCCAGAGGATGTTTGTGGCTTTTACTCTGGGTTAGAAGGCTGAGTGTTGATGCCTGAAAAGGAAGGAGCTAGTGTTAGGATGCATTCCTTGGTTTCTTCCCAAGAGATTGCTGTGTGTCACCAAGGCAACCAGCCAAAAACAAGGGCTCTGTTTTGTAGATACTTTGGGGTTTTCAGAAACTTAATTTTGGCCTGAATTGGGCAGAAGCAGACATTTCCTGTGAGCTGGGAGCTGCAGTTCTGTGGAAGAGCTGATGTCCCTTTGTCTTCTGCAGGTATCAAAATCAAACCTGATGCTGGTTTCAGTGAGCAGCCACCTGGGTCTTTTGGGGTGGTTCTCTCCAGGCAGACCTGCTGGATGCTCCCACCTCCTGCTAAGCATCTTCCTTTCCAAACCTTGTTGTGGATTTGCTGAAAGGTCTTTAAGTATACTCCAGGCTCAAGCAAACGGTGTTTAGTGAAACTTCGATGCTTTGGAAAACTTGCTGATGCCCAGCAGGAATCTGGGCGAGATAAAGAGCAGGTCTGGCACAGCCTGGAAATGCCAAGTTCCTGCGGATCCGCGGGTGCCCACGCTTCCAGTCAGGGCTAGAGGTTTATGAGGAGGGAGTGAGGCGGCGGTGGTGGTGAGACTGATTGTTCCTGAGATGCAAATTGTGTTTTTCTTCAAATGTGGAAATTCAGCCTCCCTTTTCCGTCCCCTCTTCTGGCCACTGATGGTGTGACTGTGTAAGAGATGCCAGCAACATGGAGCTGACTCAGTCCACGTCCTCCGGTCCACGTTCTCTGTGGCTTGCTGGAGTGGGAGGGTGGCTGGGACAGGGTGGGAGTGAGTTCCAGCGCTGCTGTGGTCTGTGTGGAGGGAGCTCCAGCCCCCTGCTCTCGGCTGCAGGACTGGGTTGTACCTGTGACTTTGCTGTGACCTGCTGGTGTTCAAGGTCTTTCAGAAAAAATAGCTTTATTGCTCCTTCCAGACACTTCAACTATGCGAAGCAGCTGTTTGTTTTGGGGTTGGAGCTGGGCCTTGAGCTGATGAGGGGGAGAGAGAAATACTGCTCCTGCGTCAGAATGAAAAATGGGTTCCCAGCTCTCTTGTGCAACTAGAGCTGCTGTGGTGGGACAGTCACTCACCCAGGGCTGTGAAGGTGAGCGTGGGGTTGTGTATGATGGGACACGATCAGGATCTGCAGGTGGAGGACAGAGCCCCATGCGCGCTTGTCCCGGGGCAGGCAGGGAGTCTGGGCTCTGGTCCTCCTACAGATGTTAAGATGCCCTTCAGGGCTCTTCATCTACTCCAGAACTGTTTTGAGACCTCTCCAAACGTATCACAGTTCAGATAAAGCAGTGGAGGTGTGAATTTGGTTTGAAAGCTGAGTGAATGTTTGCAGCTTTGAACGGATGTGCTGGGTTTCAAGCAGAGCGCTGGGCAGCTGCTGGCCAAGGCCGGCTGAGCTGCGAGCTCTGACGGTGAGGACAGGATACGTGCGCAGGGGTGGAAGGAGACCTACTGACCTTTATTCTAAACAGGGAGTGGGGGAAAGGATGCAGAATGCTGTTGGTGACCTCTGCTCACTGCTCGTGTTCGTACTCTGTTATCACAGAAGCAGTAAAGACGCTTCAGCCTGCTGGCAGCCCCAGGAGGAAGGGGCTGCAGGATGTGATCTTTGGGATCTTGGAGGATAAAATCTAGCTCGGCTGAGCTGACAAGAATCAGTCTTGGTTTGGTTACCTGCCAGAATAACGTACAATAAAGTTGCCAGCAAGATAGAAATCTAGGTTTCTGTAGAGCATGTGACTGGCATGTTGGAGCGGGTGACTGGAAAGGACTGTGAACTGCTGAGCCAGCCGGGGTCCTGAGGAGCAGGCGCCTGTCTTCAGGCTTCGTGTTCTTACCTTGTTGGAGGCTGGACTCTACCGTGAAGGCCCTGTGTGTGCAGAATTTGCCCTGACTATGCTCCTTCCTTATGTCCTGTCACTCCTGTAGGTCATCCCCGGTCACAGGATGTTTGTCCTCTCCAGGACCTGGTACCTCTTGGGGATCCTGCAGGAAAGGTGACTTCTGGCCAGGCCACCCAAAGTCCTGTGAATAACAGGACTTGAGAGCCAACAGTAATCAGATTGTTGGTGGTTTTAGTGGTTTTTGCTTGTCACAGTTGGCAGTTGGCCGAGTGCTGGAAGGTGAGCTGCAGCCTTGTGTGAACTGGGCTTACTCGAGCAAGGCTGGTGGGAGCCGAACCATTGGAGTCTGATGCTTCCCTGCTTCTTGCAAAATTGTCTTCAAAGATGTTCAGCTTCAGCTGAACTTCAAAACTTTCCGGCTAATGTGGACTTTAGCATGGTCCATTTTCTAACGTTTTGACCCACGTAATGCCTGAATATGCCCTTCTGAATGCGCGCTTAAATGTCTGTGAAAAAGTTACTCTGATCATCCCTCAGCTTTTCCTTATGGGCAAGACTGGGCGGCAGTTTTGTTGGTCTAACCTGCTGAACTTCTTACTCGGTAGCTTTCCATCTGTTCAGTTCTGCTGGAGGTGGTCTCCTGTGAGAACCAGGTGTAGACTCGGGATGTTGGCAGGACGAACACTTCCAGCTGTTGCCCAGACCTGTTTGCAGCAAGTCTGCACAGTGTGGAATCTAAATACCCATGGCTGCCTCAAGTATTTTTTTGCAGTGTATATAACCACAACGCAAGTGAAATAACCTGGTGGTGGAAGCAAAAATGTCTCTATGAAAAAAATCAGATTCCCTGGTCTTGTGTTTTGGAGGGGTCAGGACAAAGATCTGTGTTATTTAGCTCTCGGAGAGCTGCGTGTTCCTGTTCCATTTGCTGTCTCGTGGCTGTGCTCTGCTGGGACAGATACCTCTGCCACCTTTAGGGAGGGGCCGTAGTATGTATCTGACGGGGATGAATTGAATTTTTGATAGATGAGGTCAGCAGTGACAAGTCCCGCTCAGAGAATACCTGTCTTGGATGATCAGGCGTGGTCCCTCCCCTGCAGCAGTGATTTCCATAGCTGTCAGATCCGAGCGGGCTGGGTTTCACCCAGACAGAGCCATTTCCCTGCCCTTTCCTAGTGCTGCTGATTTTCAGCCTGTGATGCTGATGGCTGAAGACTCTAGAAATCAGGATCTCATTGCAGTTATAGCTTTTAAACCACCTCACAAGCGGCACCTGAGGCTGTTGGTGGGCATGGAGGTTGTTTTTTTGTTTCCCCATTGCCTGCCAGCTCCTTTAAGTGCTGGTACTCTGTTGCACTAAACGCCTGGCAGAGCACATGAGTCATATTTATCTCATCTCGGTAGTGGAAGTTTTCTGCAACTGAGATTCTCCGTGGCCCTGCTGCTCCTGTGCTTCGCCTCGTGCCGCAGCGACAGTCCGAGCTGCTCCCACATTCCCCCCAGTTCTCTTTTTTTTCTGTCCCCTGCTTGCCCACTGCTGTCAGCAGCACGGGGAATGGGACAGAAGAGCTAAAATAGAAACTCTGACGCAAATAAAAGACGAGCCTGCCTTTGAAGCTGGTTAGGACGTGCCCAGGGCTCAGCCCGCCCCAGAGCTTGAGAGGAGATTTGGAGTACTTTGTGCTCTGAATTCCTATCACGAGGATTACAGTTAACGTTATCTTAATCGGTTTCCTTAATCTGTGGACCAGATTGGAAGTGGTTTATAATTTCCCTCCATCTCAAGTATTCAGCTTGTCTTGGGTTTGGGTTTTCCTCCCCACTCTGCTTTTTCCAGTACGTGGTCACGGTGTTGGAGAGCTGAGGACACTCACTCTGGCGAGGGCAGAAGTCCTGCTCGGCTGTGTTATATGTGGAAAATGGTAGAAAAAAAATAAAACATTTAGTTTCCAGGTTCAGCGGCAGTAAAGGAAATGTCGGTGAGAGCTGCTGCAGCAGTATCTCCTCCACTTCTGGGGTTGTCCACATTCCCCTCCTGGGTAACGTAAAATCTGTTCAAAAACCCAGACTCTTCCTAGTGACTGCGGTGGGACCTGGGTAGTGCCATGGTGCTGTGACAATATCAGTGTTGCGACAGTTTGGGTGGAAGAGTCTTATGAGGCGTGTGTATCACACAGAGAAACGTCACAAACCTCCTGGGGAGATCTGGACTGAAGGAACTTTGTGCTGATGTTTTCTGAGAAGTGCCCTTCTTGGGAACTTGGCAGGATGGAGCTGCTGGTCCGTAGGCGTTCGAAGGACTATAGGCAAGCTGGAGGAAAGATCTCAGACGTGGTGAGAGCAAAACACTTGAATGCCTGGGGAAATTGTATAGCTTGCAGCTAGGGAAGATGCAGGTCTGAGGGCATATCCGTAAGCCTCGTGCTGAGCTTGCTGTACTTAGTCACTTCTCTTCGAGGAAGTATCTTTTGCATATTAGTAGTACAGACAAAGGGCAAGAGAGGCAGGAACTCTGCCACACAGCTAATACTGGTCACATCGCTGAAGCCTTTTGGTCCTGAAGTCTGGAACGAGCTGCTTGCCAGAGCAGGAAGTAATTCACTTCCCAGCCTCCCCTTGTTTCCTGGGAAATGATGCTCCATCTGCCCCACTCCAGCTGGAGACCGTTGACTTGCACCAAACCGAGGTGTTTGTCTGGGCTGCTCTGGTCAGTGCTGACTGCACAGAAATGGTTGTGGGTGGCACCTCCCAGCGCTGTGCCACCTTGTAGTGCAAATGGTGGGCTCAGAGGTGCCTGTGAAGAAGAATCCTCTGCTGTTTGGGAGAGATGTGCGTTGTTTATGAAGATACCGAGTCCTGACACTGATTGTATCTTGTCTCTGCCTGCTCTCTTTGTGCATTCAGATGAGATCTGTTTCATGCATGCAGGGAGATTGGTCCAATTCTTACGGGCCAAGTAAGTAATATTTGAATTTCTTGTTAAGCTGTGGAAGGCTCTGGCTCCTCAGTCTGCAGATGTGGAAGGAACGAAGGGGCGCTTGGGTCAATAGCTGCTTTGTACCGTGTCACGCAGGGATTCCAGCTGCCCCATGGTTGTCTGAGCAATGGAATCTCTTACCCAACACAGCCAAGGGAAGAGTTAACAAAGCTGCCTGCCCTGCGGTGCTCTCCAGGACTGTCCCTACCCTGTCACTTCTCATCAGGAATTTGAAACTTCCCCGTGTCTTGTACAAGGAGTTTAATATTTCGAATCTCCATGCATTCTCCTATTTACCATGTGCTTCAGCATATTGATTACACAGAGCTGGCTTTGTGGGTTGCCTTGTAAATGGAGACTTTCTTGTTTTGCCTTGTGGCTTGGGAGCTGGGATGTGATCCTGGAGACAACCTCTCCTTTGCCAGCAGCACAGTGCTTCCTTGACACGCTGCCGCTGTAAATCTGTAGTGCTGCTGGCTCTGTTCGGTAGCGAACTCTGTGATGCAGTCAACAGTTGAGCAGAACTCAGTGTTCCTCTTAGGAAATGCTTCTTGGAAAAGCGTGATCAAATGAGACCAAGGTGGAGCAGCCGACTCCTGTACCCCAAAACGCTTTTTGTGCAGAATGACAGAAAAGCACATTCCTGAGATGCCATCTGCAGTTTTCTAGGCATACTTAGGCTGCTTCAGCCATAGCAGTCCAGGGTTAATCTGATGTAGGAACCAAGCCTAGAGTCCCCTCCATTCCTAGTACTAGTCAGGGAAAAACCCTTTCTTCTATGTCAAGGAAAAGCTTTAGAGGTAGGACAGCTCCTTATCTTCTCCTAAATGATAGCAGCCCCCAGGGTACTATTCCAGGCTGCCACACTTAGAGATTGTGCCTGGAGATACTCAACAATTTCCAGGACAAGCCCAGGCATGTAGATAAGCTCATTGCTAACTCCTAGGAAATGGCTCGTTCTCCCAAAAATCCTTTATGTCAAAATGTCAAAGGGAGAACTGCATTGCAGGGGAGTTGTGGAGGTCATTGACTGCAGGTTATTACGAAAAATATGAAGGTCCCCAGGGAGGTGTGCAGTTCAGGAACTGCTCCTCCACCTCTGTCTACTGAATCTCCTCATCCATGAGAATGGTCAGAGTGGGTCAGGTGGAAAGACCCAGATGGAAGGATCCCTTTGGGATCCTTTGTCCACTATAAAATATCTACCTCCACCCTCTGTTTCCAGTCTCGGAAGCAGTTACTTGGCTGTGCAGGGACCTTCCTTCTCACCCCATGACAGCGTGGAGCTGGGAGGTTGTTCTGTGTTGAGAAACCCTCCTCTTTGCACTGATCTTGCTCTGCTGGGGAGAGCCTCCTCCAACCTACCAAATGGGTTTTGCTGCTTGAGAAGCATTTCTGCCCAGCCGGGGGGGGGCATTTCTTGCAAACCTCTGTGGGATGCTGTAGGTCAGGCTTCCCGGTGCACTCCCAGCTGATGGCTTGCGCTTTCCTCTCATTGACCAAATTTTGAGACAGCCAGTGCAGCAGCAAATGTAGCAAAGCTCAATGTCAGACTGCACAGAAGCCCAAGCTTCTCCAAAACACTGATTTTCTTCATGCTTGTTCTCAGAGGCATCCATCACTCGCTCTTCTGTATTCATGCAGAGTTGTTGTCCACCCTTCCTGCAGATACCAGCTGAAACCCTCCCACTGCTGTTGCTGAGAAAGGAGGCATTTGCTTGACCAGATGTGAGAAGCTGCTTTAAATCACACCCAGCAGCGCTCAGAACATTCCATCCCTAATTCCATCACTTCAGGATTATATTGCTGGGGGCCTGACAATGATTAGAGGAAAATGAGTAACTAAAAAAAGCAAATGTTGATCCCTGGTGCTCTTCAGCTGTTTGGCTCTTGTGAAGCCCTGGGAGGAATAACCACCTTACTGCAGCAGCGTTGCGCTGGTTTGGCCGTGCTGGAGATGCTGCGGGATGTTAGTGGGGCAGGAATAAACTCCAGCTGGTGCTTCCTGACTCGCCATCCCGTCCAGCTCCTCCGCACGCTGAGCGGGTGCCCCTTGCAGCCCCTGCAGGAGCCGGGGGTTTGGGAGATGGCTGTTGGCAGTCGCTCCGTGGGGAAGGGGCAACGGGCTCAGTCGTTTTCGGGCCCCATGTAGGCTGCTACGATGGGGATCGATACCTTCACTCTGACCTTCCTTGCTGGAATACAGTTAAAGGGTGGTGGGGTTTTTTTTAATGCCTAGAAGTTGTTTTTTTTTCCTCCTTACTGTTCTAAGGTGAGGATTTGGATTGCTAAAGAGGTTTCTATTTAAAAGGTATAAACCTTAAACCAAACATTATCGCTTTGGCTTTGCCACATCTGCCAAGACGCAAATGTGATAATGGGTGGGGAAGAGGAAAGCCACACTAAAGAGATTGCTTCTGGAACTGATGCAGATTAGCCCCGTGGCTCGCTCCTGAGACTTAGGGAGATATCCCTGCCTTGTGAGAAGCCATCGGGCGTTTGCTCTTCCATTAGCTGCAGAGTCCTGCAGACTTGCCCACCTCAGCTTTTGGAGGTGAGGTGTCCGCTGACTTTGTCACAGGTTGGTTTCTGTAAACTGGTTATTTTTATTTCTAGTATATGTTTCCCTGCCCATGGCAGGGGAGTTAGAACGAGATGGTCTTTAAGGTCCCTTCCAACTCAAACCAGTCTATGATTCTATGTCTCTGTACGTGGGGGCTCTCTGGTTGTTGTCTGGGTGCAGACTGCTCCTGACAGCCTGAAACGTCCCCTGAAAAAAGGTCAACTTTTATTTTCTTAAGTGAGCCCTCTATGACTACTGAGATTTGCGTTGTTGGGCGATGTTTACCCTGGCTTCTCTTTCCTGAGTGCTCTATTACTCATTATTGTTCAGATCCTAGCAAATAAATAAATGATTTTTGCTATGGCAACAAGGATCGCTGGCTGCACAGCACAAGATTCCCTGCGGAGCCTGCCTTAGGCTCCCAGGGTGGCTCTGACTGCTGGGCAGAGTATTCGTATATAGATGTATGGGTTTGGGCTGGACCCTGGTGGTGTGACACAGTTCTGGGAGAAACATCAGCAGAACAAACAGTGACAAATCCCTGCAAATGGCTGAAGGGGCCAAAATTCTTCCTTTCCACAACTGGCAGCTGCTGCAAAGGCAGAAGCACTGCTGAGACACGATGAGCAGAGCTCTCCGGCTGGGCTCCAGTGTGCTTGGCTCTTCTGGGATATGTTTTTCTTCTAAGGAAAACAACCCCTGTTGCTTTTTGCATTTCCATAAAAGTCTATATGGTCCAGCAAGGCGCTGCCCTGTTCTCTGTGCCACTACTGGGCTCTTGATTCTTCTTTTTAGATGGTTCCTTGGCCTGTGTTCACTACGCACAGTGTTTGGTTCTGTTTGTGAGCTGCTCAGGTGGTTTCTTAAGGCACCTCTGTTGACCCATGTGTCCTCTAGTTTTGCCCAAATACCCCAAGCAGGTCGAGGGAGGTTCTCCTCCCGCTCTGTTCTGCCCTGGTGAGGCCACATCTGGAATATTGTGTCCAGTTCTGGGCTCCCCAGTTCAAGAGGGACAGAGAACTACTGGAGAGAGTCCAACAGAGGCTACAAGGTTGATTAAGGGACTAGAAGATCTCTTGTATGAGGAAAGGCTGAGAGCCCTGGGGCTGTTGAGCCTGGAGAAGGCTGAGAGGGGATCTGATCAATGTTTATAAATATCTGAAGGGTGGGTGTCAGGAAGATGGAGCAATCAGTGTCTTGTCAGTGGTGCCCAGTGATAGGATGAGGGCAAACGGGCACAGACTGTAACCCAGGAAGTTCCACCTCAACATGAGGAGAAACTTCTTTACTGTGAGGGTGACAGAGCCCTGGAACAGGCTGCCCAAGGAGATTGTGGAGTCTCCTTCTGTGGAGACTTTCAAGGCTAGTCTGGGTGTGTTCCTGTGTGACCTTCCCTGGATGAACCTGCTTTGGCAGGGGGGGTTGGACTAGATGATCTCTAGAGGTCCCTTCCAACCCCAGCCATTCTGTGAAACAAGTTGCACTTCATTTTCTGTTGGATCAAGCAGAGCTGCTTTGTGCTTCCCCTGAAGCCACCCCGTGCTTGGGGAGGGAGCTCAGGGGGCAAGCTCCACGGCAGGTCTGTCACGTTGGGTTCTGGGGCTCTCTCTGCGCGGGCAGGGCTGACGGAGCACCCGGGGGGTGCGGGTGTGGGGAAGGCGGCCGCTGGTGCGGAGCCTGTTTGCCAAAGCCCAACCCCATGCCAGCGCCTGGTTGTTCCTCAAGTGTTTGCTTTGCCTGGGTGTTTCCTAGGGCTTTATTGCGGAGCAGCCATAGGGCTCTGCCTGCTCCTTGGATCCAGGGCGTGGGACGCGACCCTAAAGCAACCCAGTGTGGTTTTTGGGGGGTGCTTGTGCCGAGGTGCTCTCACGCCAAGCAGGACTGCCTGGTGTCAGCCTTTTGTGGGCTGTGCTGGCCATGCCGAGGTGCTGCTGAAGCAGCAAAATCATCTTGTTACGAGCTCTCCCCCAGGCTGGAGCCCTGGGTGCGTGGGGCTGGCTCCGCTCTGGTTAATGATTGCTCTGTCTGAATAGCTTCAGCGTTGCCTCCTCCAGCATTGTGGCCTCTGCAGAAGGTGCCCGAGAAGCCCTGGTGGCAGAGTGTTCTGCAGGACCCCCAGCCCAGCTCTGGGGAGTGAGTGTGGCCCAAGTTGAGTTGGCTGTGGGCAAGTGAGAGCCACGATATGTCAGGGCTTAGGCTTGGCTCTTGGCGTGCTGCCTCCTGGCACTGCCTGGGGGGTGTCTCCTGGTCATTTCTGCTGCTTTCTAATCTTTGGTTCTACTCCCCGGTGAGGCTGTTTTCTCCTCTTGCACTACACGCAGCTTTGGCCCAAACTGGACACAAAGTCATTTTTCTTAGCAGAAAACCAAGTTCCATCTCCCAAGCTTGAATTCTAAAACAAGGCACATCCCTCCTGTCCCCTTTATTCTCTGTGTTTAGCCAAGTGCTTCTTGCCCTTCAGCACAGTTGCCAGCGCTGGTAAGCGGCCTGTGTGCAACGGCTGGTTCTGGGATAGCTTCGGAGCTTCCCAGGGCCCTGGGCACCTCCACTCCGATGGCCTTTGTGCCTGGCAGCGTGGCTTGACCCCGCAGTACAGACGCCACATTGTGAGCGGTCGCTGCCCCCTCCGCTGCCTGGCTCGGATCAGGGAGCATCTAGGTCAGCATCAGGGTTGGGAAATTCAGGGAACAGCGACTGGGATGATCTGATCTTCAGGGCCATTTTATTCCAACTCCTTTTCTCCGAAATATAATCACTCTTCTCTGAATGCATCATCTGGAGAAGGCCAGCGTGGCTCTGGCCAGGGCTGGGAAAGGGAATGGGGAAAGGCAGCTGGTTGCCCTCTCTGCTGTTTCTGTCCTGTCTTCTCCTGGAAGCACGGGGAAGGGAGCCAGGCTGTGTCCGAGGTACATCCGAGACTTGGGCAGAGGAGCACACAGCTCCATCGTGCTTATTTGCAGTGCAGAGGAGGCATTAGGTACTCGCTGTGTTACCTGGGTTTGCTTCAAGCTCCCGTCATTGCTTTTCTGAAAAGCAGCCATGAAGTGCTCCCTGTCTTGCCGCAGTGCTCCTCTTGAAAACCCTTATGACTCACATAGCTCCAGCGAGTCCATCTGTGGGCAGCGTGGGGATAACGCAGTAACTGGGGCCAGCTCTGGAGTCCTCAGCACAGCAGAGACATGGACCTGGTGGAGCGGGGCCACAGGAGGCCCCAGCAATGATGGGAGGGCTGGAAGCCCTCTGCTGGGAGGCCAGGCTGGGAGAGTTGGGCTTGTTCAGCCTGGAGAGGAGAAGGCTCCGGGAAGACCTTCTGGTGGCCTTTTGGTGCTTACAGAGGGCCTATAAGAAAGATGGGGACAGACTTTATAGCAGGGTCTGTTGTGACAGGACAAGGGGTGATGATTTGAAACTGGAAGAGGGAGATTTAGACTAGAGAAAAGGAAGAAATTTTTTCTTCTGAGGTTGGTGAGCCCCTGGCCCAGGTTACCCAGAGAGGTGGTCGCTGCCCCATCCCTGGAACCATTGCAGGTGAGGCTGGCCGGGGCTCTGAGCAACCTACTCTAGTTGCAGATGTCCCTGCTCCCTGCAGGGGGGTTGGACTTAGATGACCTTGGAACCTCAGATGACCTTCCAACCCAAACCACTTGATGGTTCTGTGATTCTCCCACTCACTGGCAGTTTGCAGGCTCTGCAGGTTCAGCTTCAGCATCACACCAGCGCTCCATGTGCAGGAGATGCAGAGAGGCAGCAGCTGCCGTTGCAGGAGATCCGTGCAGCTGGACAGCACGGGTGGCTGTTTGACGGCTGCGTGGGGCCATGTGCCATTCTCAGCCCGTGGGGTATGTTGGGTATGAGGGAAACTGCAAATGCAGCACGTTTGCCCCACATGCTGTGCTTTCTTCTTGTCGGTTATTGTTACACAGCATCAGAAGAGATCTTCTGAACCACCCAGCTCCTACCGCCTGTCACAAGCAACCACGTCCTTTTAATGCTGTCAACAACCAACTTAGCTCAGTTTTAAATGTAGTTAGAAGTAAAGGGATCACAACCCCCGTTTAGGCAGCTGCTCCTGAGCCTTGATCTGCGTTGGCCAGATACTTCCCTGCTTTTGGCGTAAAGTTTTTCCTGGCAAGCTTATCGTCCTTGTTTGTCTGTTGTGTGCTGGCATCAGCCGTTCTTCTCCGCTCCTTGGCGTTTATTTTCTTGGTGTATTTACAAAGAGCTTTTACTCAACCTTCATTTTGCTGGTGTGAACAGGCTGAATCTCCTCCCCACCTGCTGAGGTGACTTGTAACCAGATCTTCTAAGCAGAGCTGTAGATAATGATTAGGACATGTCAGGCTGCAGGGGAACAATCCCTTCCCTCAGCTTTTACTCTCAACAGCCCATCTGGAGTGACTGTGTCTGGGCTGGAGCATCCTGCTACATGATAGATGCAGAAACCAGAGCAAGTCCAGTGGAGGCTACCAAAGTGCTCCTGGGGCTGGAGGAGATGGCAACTGAGGAGAAGCTGAGGGAGCGGGATTGTTCAGCCTGGAGGAGGGAGGAGAAGAGCCCAGTTGCTGCCTTCCACTGCCTGCGGGGTGTGACAGGGAGGATGGGGCCTGGCAGTCCCTATTTCCACTGGAAATGCCTTGCCATATTCCCAGTTTATTTATCAGCATCCTAATGATAATTACAGACCTGTAGCCAATCCAAAATTTTCTTTCTCAGTTAATCATAGGCGATGAACTGCTTTTAGAACAAGGGTTGGTCTTCCACATCATCCCATTTCTAGTGTTCTTGCTCTCCTGTTTTCCTCATGACCCATAAAATTCTGTTTTTCCTTTGAATTCCCATGTTTAAGTCACCGTCGTTTCTCAGTTACTGTGCAAAGGTCATTAGGGAGAATACTAAGTAAAACCAGTTTCAAAACAGAACCTTTAAGGACCTCCCAGTTGCCCAGTATTTTCCCTCTACTACTACCATCTCTCCTTTAACTGTGCCCATCTTCTGGTATTAAGCCCCGTTTTTATCTAGCTTAAATAGCTTTTTGCCCGGATGTCCTCCCAAAAATGTAGTCCTAACCACTGATGATTCTGTTGTCTGGAGCATGGGTATGCGAATGATTTGGCAGGCATTAGCAATGTCCCCTTCCCAACAGGTGGATGCTTTCCTCTCCTCCTTGGTAACACGGATCCCTCTTGAGGGACATGCCGGCAGCTCCTCCCGGCTGCTTGGCATCAGTGCTAGATGATGGGAAAGTATGTGCCAGAGCAAAAAGCCAGAGGTACTCTTGGCCTCCTGCCTCCATCCCACCTCTTTGGCTGTCTGCCTTTGTGACTTCTCTCGGTGTGGCAGGAGATTTGACAAGGCGCATGGGGACAGGTGGGGGGACAGGCAATGGCTCCTTGAAGCCAGGGTGAAGCCCACACAGAGCAAGCGTTGGGATCAGTGGTTTCTTGTGCCGCTTTCTGATAACTCTCCTTTGCTGTTGTGTAGATGAAGATCTCTTTCAATGAGACAAGCCTGCAGACTATGTTTGAGTACCCGTCAGAGAGCTCACTGGCAGAAGAGGACGAGGAGGAAGAGGAAGGACACACTTCTGAAACAGAGGAGGACAAGTCTTGCACCTTTTACATTCCACGCCCAAATAGCACTTTGCATCCCAGTACACCTAACTCAGGTGAGCGAGGCACTGGTGGCACTGTGGGGTTACTGGTGCTGTCTGACGCTGTCCACGTTTCCTGCAGACCCTTATGGGGCTCCACGTGGGTGGGAATGCTGATGAGTGACTTCTACCAGCTGATGGCAGAGGCAGGGCTTAGTGGGGACAGGGCTCAAACCAGAACAGGGAACTGTGCATACTGTGCATGGGCAGCTTCCGTAGTGTCCCTGCCAGGATCCTGATCCCACTTCCTTTTGGGGTGGGGAGAAATATTTACATCCGCTTTGTCCTTCCAGCAGATTTATCCAGCTACACCCCAAAGCACTCCGTGAAGTTCAGTGAGTGGCAGGAGCAGAAGTATGAGGAGATGCCTGCTGCAGGGGGACCCCTCCCAAAGGAAGCTGATTCCCATGGGAACCAAGTCATGGTGAGCTTTAAGCAAATCTTGGCTTTGTCGTGCTGTGCTCTTCTCCGGTGCTTGGGTTGGTCTGGATGGTGGGTGGGATGGGATGTGCTCTGGTGTTTGTGCCACTGCTCCCAGAGGAATATCCACACAAGGTCCCACGGCCACGGGCAGAGCTGCCTCTCCCTGCACGTGTAAAGGAGACGTAAGGCAGCTGGCACTCTGGGCACGTTTGGAGGGGGGAATTAAACGTGCTCATTAGCCCTGGGCAAGGTGCCAGAGCAGTCCAGAGGTGTGGGTGCTCCTGTGCGTTGGATTTGCTGACACCTCCATGCCAACTCTGCTTTCTCCACAGCTCACCCCAGCAGAGAAGGGCGGACTCTCGGATTTCAGCAGCGAGCCTGCGCTGTATTTTTGATCACTTCATCTTCCAGGCTGCAGCAGCGGCTGCTGGACAAGGCGTGTCAGCGCACCTTCCCAATGTCCACGCAAGCCCCACGGAAATAAGCTTCTGGGTCCCTCCCTCACCACAGTTTTCATTGCATCCTGATGCCAAGGGTGGACTAGATGCTGTCGGGCATCTTTGGAGAATATTTGCACTGGATTCTGGGACCTAACTCCTACTTTTAAGGCGTCTGATTTATTCTACCTGTGGCCTTGTGTATTCCTTGTTCAAGATCAGCTGCCGATGAGGCAAGCTTCTTGAGGACAGATCAGTAATCCTGAGAGGGATGTAGATTCTCTCGGGGCTTGTCTGAGTCCACTCATCCAGGTGCTGTGTGGGGTCTGGGCAGCTTCTGTAACCCTTCTCCTGTCAGAGGCCCCCGGGAAGAACAGTCCTGGAGCTGGAGCACTGGGAGTATCTGGGCAGGTAGCTGGATTCACAGAAGTGGTTGTGGTTTGACACCTAGCTTGGGTGTCAGTTTGGAAAACCACTGAAGGCTCATGGTTTGTTCTTGGCGTGTCTCTGGGTCTGGTTTCACTGAACCACCATGGAATTAACGTGCCAGTTATGTTCTTGTGAAGGAAGCTGAACGCACTGGGTGAGGGATGGGGAACAAATACCTTTAGCTTTAGGTGTCACTTTTGCACTGCTCCTCCAACGCAAAGCACGGGAGGGCAATTCCACTCCTTTCTTCTGCAGAACTTGAACAAGGAATATGGTTGGTTTTTTTTTCTAGGATTTTTATAGTTTTATTGTAATTGTTTAATGCAGCCAATATGCAAAGGCATCTGCTAGACTCTTCCATTTAAGTTTTCTACTACTGTAAACTCAGGGTCAAAATTGCACTCTGGAAAAGACGGAACACTGCTGCTAATGTGAGTTGTACTTCTGGGATTAAAAGAGACGCGGTTGGAAGAGATGTGGCCTCTTTGGGCTTTATGAAATGAGTGGTACGCCAGCGTGTGGCTCTGTCCAAAGGCTGGTAGCTTTGATGAAATTTGATAGGTTTATTGCTTTGTCTGCTGTGTACAGGTGATGAATGTCTACTCGAGGTGACGCTGGTCTGTGAACTGAAAACGCTCCGCATGTCTTGCACTTCTCTTGGTGTATATCGTAGCAGCAGGAGGAAGGTTGTTCTGCTGAAAAGTACAGTCAGGACTAAACGTTAGGACATACCTACTTTGAGCTGTTCTCCCACACCTACTTCGAGCTCATCTCCTCATCTGCCCTGGGTGCCTAAATATTCCTAGAAAGATAATGAAAAAAAAAAAAAAAGAAAGAGATACTCAGCAGTTTGTTAGATGTTGGCTGGAGAGGCCACAGAGGATCTTCCCACCTCCTCGCACTTCTGCAGCTTGTCCTTTTCAAGCCAGCCTGAGCCCTGCTCCCTGCGCGACCTCCCGGGAGCCGTGTGTGGCTGGCAGCGCATCTGCCGGTGACAGAACTACCCTGGCAGCAGCGGTGAATCCCCTGTGCTGAGGCTTCTTCCACTGATGAAACACTTCAGGACAAGATGCTGAGACTGGTGTAGAATGAGGAGTAAAGCAGGACCGCTAGTGACTGCTAGATTAAGTGATCAGACACTGGGGTTAAACGCTGCGCAGTGCCTGCAGCTGGTAGCTGTGCACACAGCTAAAGGAGACCAGGGACGATGGCTGAAGAAAAGGTTACACGTGGCTTTTCTGGCAGAAGAGGTCCCAGTGAGCACCTTGCACTCTGGAAAAGCTCAGGCCAGTTTCAGGCAGCCCTCTCTCTACCTTTGGAGTGTAACAAAACTGCAGGTAGTGAAGCAAGCGCTGCTTGCAGTTAAAGTTAGGCACAAGGTGCCTGAACTAGTCCTGTGTTTGTTCTGCACTGGCTCAACGAGTGCTAAAGCGAGCAACGTCCTGCAGCTCGTTCTGCTGGCTTCAGCCAGCTGCAGCGCTGCTCTGGTGCTCTGCCTGCTTTCCTCGGTGAATTAGCTCCGCGCCTGCAGCTCCCCTGGTTAGGAAGGCCAGTGCAGGGGCAGGAGCAGAGCGTGCCTCTCCAGAGGAGCGTGTGGTGCCCGCTGCGCTGCCCACTTCTCTGCTCCTTCCAGTTTGCCTGCTCTGCCGCGTAGCTGACGTGCACCTCGGAGTGCTGCCCTCGCACCTCCGGCCATCCAGCCCCTGTCTGCACCAGGGGAGCTCCGAGCCTGCTCTCGGCAGCGCGGGTGAGGGCTGTTCCCCGGGCAGGAGCGTTAGCTGGTAAGTCACCTCCTGGAATATGCTTCAGCAGCACTGCACTCAAAATAAAGGGTATTTTTTCTGTAGCTGCCTACCCCGATATCTCTAGCATTTGAGGCTTAACTAGAGTAGATCTCTAACTAATACCAAAGTGCATCTGAGAGGAAAATTTACTTCTGCAAAACAAAGACTTTTATTAAACAAGTTTAAGACTGCTTTTCTTCACATGCTTCTTTTTCTTTTTGAAGCGCTTTAGGGTTCACTGGCTTTTCGAGCATGCCCAACTTCTGTCCTTAGGTCATCTGGCAACGCCTCCAGTATCTGGGAAAGAAAGAAATAAAAATAGCTTATTTTTATATAAACTTGTTTCTCTCGTGAGTTCCCTTTGGATTCAGCCAGTCTACCTTGCAGCAAGAGGGATTCTCCAGCTCTTACACTGATTCTCAGTGACGTATTGTCCTGTCTCACTGTAGGAATGTCTGTGGAGGAGTTTCTCTGGTTTGTGCCCATATTCTGAATATGAAAAACCTTAAGCAATTTGTCTGTCCCGGAGCACGAGGCAGAGAACTTCCTGAAGCTGAAGGGTGAACTTCTGTGTTTTATGTTACTTTTTTGTTTGTTTTTTTTTTTCTCTTTTTAAAGGAGATGTTGATACCTGGAGTTTTTAGATCACTATTCAGTTGTGCTCAGCTGACCCAGTTTTATCTGTCTTCCTTGCTTTGAGACTAACTCAGTTCTAATGACCTTAAGTGAGACTAAATCTTTCCTTTTCATTTTCTCCTATTTTTAGCTTATATTGTACATAATCTACCATTCCCACTTACTACACTCTAGGAAGCGAGGCTACAGCAGCTTTAGATCTTGCTGCCTGTCTCACCATTTTCCCCACGGTGGACAGTAATAACTAAACATGACTGTGGGGCTCTAGTCCCGTGGAGCATTTATGTTCCCGTGAAGCTGTGGAAATCACTGAGTGCTCAGAGATGAAGGTAAGTGCCCCGCGGGATGAGACACCGGTAGAAGGCACTGGTGGGATCCTGTCCGTGGAGGAAGGTGGAGTCCTGCTGCTGCCAGCCAAGAGATGCACATGGCGGGAGCAGAACTGCTCCTGGTTTCTGTTCGCAGGACGTCTGCGTTTCCTCTCCCAACCACCTCTGCTTTTTACCTACTCCGAGCGTCTTTTAATGTCAATAAACACGAATTCATTTGTAGGCGGAGAGGGGTGTGACTTGTGTCTCGGGTAGGGTTTCTTTTAAAAGATGCTGTTTGTGCAGCTTTACACCACCAATTTTTAACCTTTAAATTTTCATGCGAGTTCCCTTCCCTTTACCTCAGGTCTTGAAGTAAGCTGAGTCAACAGCTCCAGCCTCATCTGAAACATAATTGTCACGGGGAATACTGACTGTGGGAGCTGGAGAGGATCCGGCAGAGGAGGGAGCACATGAAGAAGAGGCAGGGGAAAAGAAGAACGCGGGCAGCAGCTTACGGGGGAAGGGTTCTTGACCCAAACAGCTCCTTGTTACCCAGAGGGGGAAGATCATCGCTTAGCAGAAAGGCAGCTGGGAAAATCCTTTTATTTTTTAAAAAAGCTGATGGGGGGTAATTCCAAAGCGAATTCAGCTGTTGCTCTACATGCAGGACAAGCAGTGCCTGCCTGGCAGAGCTGACGGACGGGGGAACGGTGGAAGGGTAGAGCCATCCCGGGAACCGAAATCACTCTTTTAATGACATTATTCCATGAAAGACAGAAGAAGTTACATTAACAGCTGGGCCAACAGAGCGTCTGGCTGGCCAACAGCTCCGTCCGCCCGGCGCGTTACCTGCGTGGACTCACCGCGTTCCAGGCCCACTCTCTGCTCTCCTCCCTCTCCCCCACAGACGACGCTTGGTGAGCTGCTCCTGTCCCGGGGGCCGGCCGGATGCATTTCCACACCGTGCTCTTCCCCACGCTCAGGCAGCACCAAACCCAACCCAGCCCCGGCGCCCACCGGGACCGCGTGTGACCGTCCCGCCGGGCCCGGGGAGCCGCGGTCGGGGGGTGCCTGCCCGGGATGTACCTGCCCGGGATGTACCTGCCCGTGAGCCGCCTCGGTCTCGGCGATGAGCCTGTCGAGCTGCCCGCGCAGGGCCCGGTGCCGGGCCAGGCTCTCGCTGGCGCGGAGCAGCCGCTCGGTCAGCG